>JABSNV010001114.1:0-80668 GCA_024085815.1 Flaveria linearis | reverse complement strand
ATCGTACTGATTAACTATATCACATGTGTGACATAACTAAAATTATTAACTATCACATGCGTGACATATCTAACAATCAACTTGAAACACTGACAAACACATCATGAAAAGAATCAAACAGTGTCAAACCAATAAACAGGGAACTAATAAGAATCAAGTACACAAAGAGTGATTATAGATACTTACAATAAATAAATAATTCAATAATTCATACTACAATACCTACTAAAAAACTCAATAGATTTTGAAATAACATATCAAATTATAACCCAAAAGACATTAAAATTGAGATGCATACATACCAAACACAACTTTGAAGCACACATAGCAAAACAAAATCCTCATCATCAAATAAAACGAAGATACCTACAACATATGGTTCTACGTGTTGTATAGGAGATAGTGTATGTACGTGTGTGTTTGACCACTTTGTACTTTTATGTATATTTGTCGTGTTAGATATTCACACCACTAACAAATATATCCTTGCATGGAGTTTACATCACAATAAAAGGATAAACTCATAAACTACAACCACTTATTTCGAACAACAAATGCAAACTAAAGACTAATTTGCATACAAGTGATGGTCCAACGATGAACTATGTAACTTACAATAAATGGATAATAATACTAAGAAAATGATTAGTATTTCTTGTCCACCAACGTCGATTTCCAACCAAAATGATTATCATAATTCGTCCAAAATGTGAAACATGCAATGTGATATATTGAGAGTTTTGTCATCTAATTGCAATCTTGAGTGGGTCTCGTCTTTCTTCAAATGACACTCAAAAGTGGCATTGTTTGTATTGTAAGAAGACATATTAGCTAGTAAGCAATCAACAAAATAAGAAACAACCAACAAAAGAGGCGTCAAAGGGCATAACTAGATGGTGTCAAGCTAGGGTCGGTTGTACAACAAACCATCAAAAGAGACATCAACTCGCTTAAACAGGGTTCGTTGATTATTTGGTTGATCAAATCTACACGATAAGAAAATAGCACTGCCGGGGATGACAAATTATCAACGAATATGGCATCCAGAAACTTTCCGACGGAAGCCGTCGCAAAACAAGCTTTATTTTTTTTTAAATGACACCTTTCGGTAATACCTCACAACTTTACAAACGCCTGAGAATACTTTCATAATCTGTGGGTAGTAGATGTCCCGTCATTATAGCTTTATGGAATTGATATGCAACAAGTTGTCTAGTGGTGATTTTCAATGAAAATCCAGTGGAATTGATTACATTAAAAAACATTGCATTAAACTGGTTTTTTCTAGAAAATGATTCACAATTTGTCTAGTGAAACTTTATCTACAACATTGCATAAACTGTTTTTTCTAGAAAATGATTCACAATTTGTCTAGTGAAACTTTATCTACGTCAGAAATTTCAATACAAATCCATTGAAAATATCTGTTGAAGTATGGATTGTCTTCATGGAAACTTCAGGGACCAGTTTTGTATATAGTAGAAAGTATTTGTTGTTGGTTTTAATGCTTGCTAATAAACACCAGGGACTGAAGATGTAAATGTCTAATTCTTGTTGGGTTATAGATGCAAATTAGTTGTTAATCAGGTTGTTAAGAAGTTGTTAGTGATAGTTATAAAGGAATGAGTTGTATGATCAATGGAATATCTTTGATCACTTGTATTCTTTCATAATTCATTTGACACAATCAAATTGAGGGATTGATTCTTGTAGTTTTGATTCAATTGATTCTAGTTTTATCAATTGGTATCAGAGCGAGGTTGTCGACTGAAAATTAGAGATCGTTGAATCAAGTCGGGGAGCAATTGCAGTTGATCGATCGCGGTGAAGTTAAACAATTCCGATCGAGTCGTGTTCATCATGGGATCAACTAAGTTCGAATTTGAGAAATTTGATGGCAGGAATGATTTTGGGCTGTGGAGGTGAAGATGAGGGCACTGTTAGTTCATCAAGGTTTGGTGGATGCCCTAAAGGAACAAACCCTGTGGTATTGCCTGAAGATGCTCCAGACAAAGAAAGACGAGAGAATGCTGACAAATGGAAGGGGATCTTGGAGAAGGCTCATAGCGCAATCATCTTGAGTTTGGGTGATCGAGTCTTGAGAGAAGTATCAAGGAAAACTGCTGCTGCTTTTGTGGTTAAAACTGGAATCACTGTACATGACAAAGTCGTTGGCCAATCGTCTCTACCTCAAGAAGAGGTTGTATACTTTCCAAATGACATCAGGTAAAACCATGCAAGATCACACAGATGACTTTAATAAGTTACTGTTAGATCTTGGTAACATTGATGTTGTTTTGGAAGAAGAAGACCAAGCAGTAATCTTCTTGAGTTCATTGCCTCATTCTTATGAGCATTTTGTGGATACTCTAATGTATGGAAGGGAGACATTGACCATGGAGGAGGTATTGTCTGCTGTCAATTCAAGAGAATTGAAGAGAAGATCAGAACACCAAGAAGAGGCAAGCAGTAGTGGGTTAATGGTTAGGGGAAGATCAGATCAGAGGAGTAGATCTAAGAATGTGCATAGATCTAAGTCCAGATTCAAGAGAAGGTGTTACATATGTCAATCAGAGAAGCACCTTAAACGAGATTGCCCTGAAAGAAAGAATAAGAAAGCTGAGAATCATAGTAATAAGTATGGAGGTAACACATCTCCTGAATCTTCAACAGATGGGTATGAAAGTTCAGATGTGTTAATGATATCAAAAGCAGTCAATAGTGATTCGTGGGTAATGGACTCAGGCTGCTCTTACCATATGTGTCCCTTTAAAGAATACTTCAAAGAATTAAAGATGGAAGATCTTGGTGAAGTAAAGATGGGAGATGATAGAGCCTGCAGGATTCAAGGGTATGGTACTGTATCCTTGAACTTAAACAATGGAACTGTTGTAGATTTGCAGGATGTCAGGTACATTCCTCAATTAACAAAGAATCTCATTTCATTGGGAACATTTGAAAAGGCTGGGTATAGTGTTAATTTGAGAAATGGTAAAGCTAAAGTCATTAAGGGGTCTATGGTAGTTCTAACTGGGTCTAGAACTGGAAAAACTTGTATTTGTTGGATGGGTATGCCAAGAGTGGATCTGTCTCTATAGTTGCAGAAAATAATGAAAATCTGCCTATGTTGTGGCATAGGAGATTAGGACATATGAGTGGTCAAGGCCTTGCAGAGTTAAAGAAACAACAGGCTGTAGATAGTCTAAGTAGTGGTGAGTTTGGGTTCTGTGAACACTGTATTATGGGCAAATCCCATAGGGTAAGTTCACTAAGGGTAAACATTACACTAAAGGGATTCTAGACTATGTACATGCTGACTTGTGGGGCCAACTCAAACTGCATCTATAGGGGGTGGTCATTATTTCTTGTCAATAATTGATGACTATTCAAGAAGACTTTGGGTGTTCATTTTGAAACATAAACATGAAACCTTCACAAAGTTTAAAGAATGGAAAGTAATGGTTGAAACTCAAACTGGTAAGAAAGTCAAAAAGTTGAGAACAGACAATGGTTTAGAGTTTTGCAACCATGAGTTTAGTCAATTATGTAAAGAATGTGGTATGACTAGGCATCTAACAGTTCCCGGCACTCCTCAACAGAATGGCTTAGTTGAAAGGATGAATAGAACCATTCTAGATAAGGTTAGATGTATGTTACATGAATCTGGTTTGACTAAAGATTTTGGGCTGAGGCTGTGAACACAGCTGCTTATTTGATCAATAGGTCACCATCATCTGCAATAGATATGATGGTACCTATGGAGAAGTGGACTGGTGTTAAAGTAGATTACAGCAATTTAAGAGTATTTGGGTCACTTGCTTATGCTCATATTAAGCAAGATAAACTAGAACCAAGGGCTCTTAAATGTGTGTTTCTGGGGTACTCACATGAAGTCAAAGGGTACAGGTTGTGGTCCCTTGAACAGGAAGGTGTTAAAGTAATGCTAAGCAGGGATGTCACTTTAATGAAGAAGTGATGTACAAAGATCTGTTAAAAGGTGAAGGTGCAGGGGTTAAAGCAGTCAACAAGGATGTATCAATTGAGGTGGAGGATAATGAGTTGGATTGTGATCCAGACCTATAACATCTGATGATGCAAAATCAGGTGGTACCTCTGATGGCAATGCCGAAGGAGGTACATCAAATAGGGCTTCTAGTTCTGTTCAGACTAGCCTAGCTAAGAGCAGACCTAGAAGGAACATTATCCCTCCAGTTAGATACAGGTCAGATAACCTTGATGACTTAACAGCATTTGTGTTCTTATCTGCACAGCAAGATAGCATGATTGAACCTTTGTCATTTCAAGAAGCTGTGAAATCCAAAGAGAAACATCAGTGGATAGCAGCCATGGAAGATGAAATGAAGTCTTTGTATGAGAATGAGACATGGATATTAGTAGACAAGCCCAAAGATAAAAGACTAATAGACTGCAAGTGGCTATATAAGTTGAAAGATAATGTGCAGGGTGGACCTCCAAGGTTCAAAGCCAGGCTTGTGGCTAAGGGATTCACACAAAAGGCTGGTGTGGATTATAATGAGATTTTTTCCCCTGTGGTAAAGCACACATCCATTAGATTGCTGTTGGCAATTACTGCACAGTTGGATTATGAGCTGGAACAGCTAGATGTGAAAACAGCATTTCTACATGGATCATTGGATGAGACCATATACATGAAACAGCCTCCAGGTTTTGAGGTGGAGAATCATGAAGATAAAGTGTGCCTGCTAAAGAGATCATTATATGGTTTAAAACAATCACCTAGACAATGGTATATTAGATTTGATGAGTATATCATAAGTCAAGGATTTAAGAAGAGCTGCTATGATAACTGTGTATACTATAGAGAGTATGCAAAAGGAGAGTTTGTATACTTGCTATTGTATGTTGATGATATGTTGGTGGCCTGTAAAAGCAAAGAGGAGATCAGGGCTACAAAACAACTGTTAATGAGTGAATTTGACATGAAAGAGCTTGGGAGTGCTAAGAAAATACTGGGCATGGAAATTCACAGAGACAGGGAATTAAAGCAGCTAAGATTGACTCAAACAGGATACTTAAACAAGATTTTGCAGTGCTATGGAATGGATAAGTCTAAGACTGTCATTACACCATTAGCACAACATTTTAAGTTGTCTAATAGGGATTCACCTACATCAGAAGAAGGGAAGCTTGAAATGAGTAGGATTCCATATGCAAATACAGTGGGTTGTTTAATGTATCTTATGGTTTGTACACGGCCAGACATAGCATATGCAGTAAGTGTGGTTAGCAGGTATATATCTTGTCCAGGAAAGTTGCATTGGAATGCTGTCAAATGGATTTTCAGGTATTTGAATGGTACAAGGGAAGTTGGTCTGGTTTATGGTAAAGATCAATGTGCAGAAAGCAAAATACTAGGATATGCAGACAGTGATTTTGCTAAAGACTTAGATAATGGAAGATCTATGACAGGTTATGTGTTTACTTTGTATGGAAGTGTGGTTAGTTGGAAAGCAACATTGCAGTCAACTGTTGCTTTGTCATCAACTGAGGCAGAGTTTGTGGCTTTGACTGAAGCAGTCAAAGAATCTCTGTGGTTAAAGGGTGTTATCACTGAATTGGGCATTAAGTTGCTGAGTAATGTGGTGTTATGTGATAACAGAGGAGCTGTGCAGTTGGCTAGAAATCAAGTGCATAATGAAAGGACTAAGCATGTTAGGGTAAAGCTGTATTTCATAAGAGACTATGTGAAGTCAAAGGAGGTTGAGATACAAGAGGTTGATACTTTGGATAATGGTGCTGATATGCTTACTAAGTCATTGCCTGGTCCTAAGTTTGAATATTGTATGGAGATGTTGAATATTGAATGAAGATTAATCCAAGGTGGAGATTGTTGAAGTATGGATTGTCTTCATGGAAACTTCAGGGACCAGTTTTGTATATAGTAGAAAGTATTTGTTGTTGGTTTTAATGCTTGTTAATAAACACCAGGGACTGAAGATGTAAATGTCTAATTCTTGTTGGGTTATAGATGCAAATTAGTTGTTAATCAGGTTGTTAAGAAGTTGTTAGTGATAGTTATAAAGGAATGAGTTGTATGATCAATGGAATATCTTTGATCACTTGTATTCTTTCATAATTCATTTGACACAATCAAATTGAGGGATTGATTCTTGTAGTTTTGATTCAATTGATTCTAGTTTTATCAATATCGCCTATATATACCAAAATCATGGTGTTCTAAAATTAAGGACTGTTTGTTTCAGCCTCTTAATAGTTCAGATGTCTGAATGGTTCTGATGTGTAAAGGATGCCGCACTTAATGGTTCAGACTATTTGTTTTGCGAGCAAATGTCTGAATGGTTCAGACATTTACATCTGAATGGTTAAGTATTATACTAATGTTAAATAGTTAAGACATCTTATCTGAATTAATCAGACATTTGACTTTGAATAATTAAGTGATATACTAGCTCTTAATAGCTCAAACCTCTTAATGGTTCAACACATAATTGTTTAGACTTCTTATTGGTTCAACACTTAGGGGCTTTTGATTACACTAACTCAGTAAGATCTGACTGAGTCAGAGGTTGATCCAGTTAGAAGTTCTGACTGAGTCGGCATTTGACTGAAACTTGACTGTTTGATTCAGTATCTGACTAGAACCAAAACGATTCAATATTTACGTAACAATATTTCCCTTGACAGAGAAAAAAACTGTATAGTTCCTTCTCTTCATCCACAACAAATCCCGACCGTTCATCTCACCAATCGTACGTTCTCCACAGTCCACCCTCATAACATTAAAACCCGCATCTCTACAAATCATACAAAATCACCCTTACCTCACCACCACCATGGCCTCCATCACCCTCATGGCCTCCATCACCCTCAAATCATTCACCGGACTCAGCCAATCACCACCGCAAAAACCACCACTCCACCACCACCAACAAACCCCTCCCAGCCACCCACCTCCACCGCCGCCCTCTTACCGGACTCCGCCAATCACCATCGCAAAAACCACCACTCCACCACCACCAACAAACCCTCCCAGCCAAATCCAGCCCCAAAATCACTGGCGCAGGCGCATGCGAGGGTGCACGGGTGTTCGGTGGCGGAGTGAGCATTATAAAATTTCAGGTCCACATTTGACTCGGTCAGATCGAGTTTTACGCACATCAAACAGGCTGATCGGCTAACCGAGTCAGTCGGGTCAACCGGTTCAGCTGAAATCAAACACCCCCTTAGTCATTCTAAAATTACGTAACAACCCCTAACAAACATAGCCAAATGAGAATATACAAATTACATGTAAGGATTTTTATTTAATTATTATATGATGTTATTTAAACACTTATTAGGATGTTACCGCCCGCGCTTTGCTGCGGAGCTAGCCAGCTTTATGAACTAACCTATAAATGTGTTCCTTTTGAGGAGATTACTATAACTTAAAACCAAGTTTATATGAGTTGATTATGTAGTAACATGGATTAAGGAGAACTTGAGCAAGATCAAACTTCTATCAAGTCTCATTTATGATTTCTTTCAATAAGTTGTTAAGATTCACTATATAACGACTCGATAAAATAAATTCTTTTAATACACATTGTAAATTAATCTAACACAAATCAACATGAAACAAATTCTGCATTGTGTACCTCAAATTCACTTCAAAAGCATATGTTGTTTTAGAACCAAAAGCAAAAAATCAGGTCAAAATAATCAGGGTTACAAAAAACCTATTGATACATCAAATCATCAACTCATTTATGATGCAATAGTATTGATCATTTCATCATCATCGTAGTCATTATCAAGTCGTGTTCAACTAATTGGAATCGCGTAAAAATAATACAACAAATAAGCAATTCAAAAGAAATCTTTTAAATTAACAACGAATCTAAACCTATAGTTAAATAAACTTTAATGATGAAAAATAAGAGAACCGTGATGAAAAGTCAAATATGCAGAGGTTTTGAAATCTTTACTTCACAATTTTGTTTATTTTAGAAGTGATTTTAAAATTTTCTCTCCACATCTCCACGGTGGAGACTCCACCATCGACCAACTCGATATGACATAAATCATATGTGTAATGCATGCATATATCATATTAGTTGTTACATTTTAGCTCCAAACTCCTATTGGACTTCATATAATTCCATCGAGCTTGAGGGACACTGAAAGCTCTCTTAACGGTTTTTATTATGTACTTGTGACCGACATCAAATTCCATCATCTTTGTGTTTTGTAGATATGTAAAGTTTTTACCAGTATAGCCTATTCATCATATACGATGTATCTACAAAATTTTAGACCTTTTCCTGTATTGTGTCACGTTCGTCGTAAATTACATATCGACGCATTGCCCTCTAAGACTTGATTGAATGATGGTGATGGTTATGCATGGTGACGTCAATGTTTGAGTATGCTACTTCAAATTGCCTTATAGATGGCAACATCATAATATACGAGAAGCTAGTTTGACAACACACAAAATAAACTCCCTTGGACTGGCTTGGTATGTAAATACGCAGAGCTGAGCCACTCGGTCTCACTCACAGGCTCGCTCTTTTACATAAATAAATTAATCTTTAACTTTTGACATTTTATAGTTGAAGTATAAGACATTCAATAAGAAATCTAATATTATATCATTGTATGTTCCAATTCACAAGACGTTGTCTTTCTTTTAAGTTTTAATCATACCAATTGAGCCAAACTAAGCCCAGACCAAACCAAACCAAACCAAATCGACTGTATCGAACAAATTTGCGTACAAAAAGATGCTAAATAATATCCGGCTCGAGCTCACATTTTCAAATAAGTTGAAGATCCAAATCAAGTCG
The DNA here is from genome assembly GCA_024085815.1 of Flaveria linearis. NCBI lineage: Eukaryota > Viridiplantae > Streptophyta > Magnoliopsida > Asterales > Asteraceae > Flaveria > Flaveria linearis. Next base: position 71,837 of record JABSNV010001114.1, on the reverse strand, counting down.
GTTGTCTTGTAAACATCAATATTAATTTTAGAAGTAGCTCTCTCCTATCATCTACCTATGTTCACTGTGAGTTCTATCTTAATTTATCATGGCTTACGTAAGGATCACTGTTTTAAAACAATTACTCTCATACGATAGGATTAAGATAGATTTCATCAATGTGTGGTAGATTTCATCAATGTGTGGTAGATTTCATCAATGTGTGGTAGATTTCTGTCATAATTGTAACTTTAAGAGAGTAACATAACAAAACATTTTAATAATTTAAAACAATTACTTTCATAGTAAATTTTAATATATCCTGCTACTAAACCAATCTTTACATTTAAAGGTAATTGCTGTTTTTCTTCTTGTGATCTCGTTACATTTGCTATTTTCATCCAAAAATATTTTTTCATGCATTCATGCCCTCAAAATTTGGGAAACGCTGACATTTTCATCCAAAAATCTTAGCTTCATTGTTTGAAAATGTTAAATATTTATCGTTAAAAGGGTACTTACGTAAATTTTTATATAATAACGAAATCTTAATTTATGTTTACGTGTTGTTAATAAAAAATTTACCATGGAATTCATTTTTTTGGATGAAAATGATAATTTTTTCGGATGAAAATGACAATTTTTTCAAACTTTGGGGAGCCAAACATAAGAAAAAACTTTTTTGGATGAAAATAACAAATATGATAAAAAAAACGGAGTGGAAAACGATAATTCACTCCTATATTTATTTACGTTAATTTTATTTTCTCTCTTAACTTTATTTTCATGAATAATTAAATATAAATAACTAGTTTTAGTAAACCCGTGTATTACACGGGTTGAATAAATAAAATATTAATATACTAAAATTTGTTAATTATAAAATGATATTCTAAGATATTATATGATTGAAATTACGTATGAGAAATGACTATAACTAATAAAACAGTGATATCAACTTTTTAAAATTTTATTTTAATTTTTTTTCAAAAATAATAAACATTTTGTTCTAAAACAAACCTTATAAAAATATAATTTTTAAATTTTTTCTTATTATAACTCCCAAATTAATTATTTTTGGTTTTAAAAAATTGAATTTGTAATAATACCACTTTTTAAAATATTTCATATTTTTAAAAAAGTTTTATTTTATAAAAATTAATTATTTTATAAAAAATTATTTATTTAGAAATAGCATTAATAAATATATCTCTTTTTTAATTTATTAAATTTAAAAGAATGTTAAATAATATTATTAGAGAATTAAGTTAATTATTTAAGATGAGAGAGATGCGGAAAAATTTTGATGAGGATGATTGTGATGCTGACACGTGGCACCTCAAATTACTCTTTTATTAAAGTAAGAATATAAAATGATACATTTTTTATTTATATAAATATACTAAAAAGAAATATTTAACATTTTGTATTGATAATTGATATTTGATCAAACCCAAATGAGAATAAAATTTGTTGGGGTCCTACTAGACTATAACCTACGACATGTGGCAATCTGTATTTTGTACAACCTGCCTCTTTTTGCTATTTCAGTCTTCGACTAATGTTTTCATTTCTGGTCATAACCAACTAAACTAGTTCCATCCCAACTAACTATTTAATGATTTACCATGAAGTCTTCTTGTGTATACAAGTCGTATTTTATTAATAAACAAACTATTATTTTTAAACTACATCATAAACTACCTGTATCAAATTAAAATCTAATTTTAATTTAAAAATACTTTCATCTTAACACTAGGTTACAACACAAATGACTAATACCATTTACTTGATATTATTTTTCTCATTTAATTATGTTAAAATCTCAAAAGTATGAGTTATCTATTTATGTATTTATTTATTTATCGGCAGGCACTAGCAGTCATAAAACTTACAAATAATAGCTTTTCTTAGATACGTGAAAATAAAATACAGGAAAACTGACTCGACAAAATTTCTCGCATAAATAAATCAAATACGAAAAGGCTGATTAATTTGTACTCTTCATGTTATTTTTAATGATACAGGCACATAAAAAAGATGGTATTTGCATAGGTATGTAAATTAAACTTGTTTAACATAGACACTGATGTTAAAATTATAATAAAGAAAAATATTTTTCTGGCTTCTCTTAAACTATCTTATAATCCTAATAATAATGTTAAACATGTGATCATTCTAGGGTTAATGATACGTTTATGTCTATTAGTTCTGTTTTTTCGTTATTGTCTTTAAACTCAATTAACGTTTTTAATTGTGTTGATAAAAATTGTAACGTTCCTGTTTAGGGGCATTCTGGGCTTTGGCGATTTGTTGCTCTCCTGGTTAAGTATCAACACTAACTTTATTGGGCTGAATAATTTGAGGCCCAAAGAAATTGGGTTGGGTTGCAACACTAACTTTATGGACTTAAGGCTATAAGTGTCCATGTTACGCGAATAAATCCATGAAAAAATAAACAAACAAACAAACAAACATACCCAGTGAATCCCGCTCAGAAGCAGGGTCTGGGAGGGGTAGGTGGCGGCGAGTATTTTCTCTATCTTGGGAGATAGAGAGACTTCTTCCAAAGAGACCCCCGACCCGGTAACGAAAACCAATAACAGTCGCAATCGCAAACATAAAGTAAGTCAGACAACACACATGTATAAATCACTTAAATACATAGAAAGCTTGTACATCAAATAAGCAGGTAGAATCACGTATAAGGGCAGAAATAGGAACACATGTGGGCCGTAACAGATCTACGTCTACCCTTCGTACCCAAGATCTACGTCTACCCTTCCTACCGATCGGTCCCGCTAGAAGTCCTTAATTTTAATTCTACGTCTCCACTCACTCCTATCCTCGATCATGTGCTCAGAGAGGTGCAAGTCTACCATATCTCGCCTAATTATTTCGTCCCAAGTCAACCTAGGTCGGCCTCTATTCCTTCTACCCTCTACGGTGATGTTCTCTACTGCTCTAACGGGTGCTCCCATTGACCTTCGCTTTACGTGCCTAAACCATCTTAATCTTCCCTCTCTTATTTTATCTGTGATACACGCCACATCCAGCCTCTGTCGAATCGCGTCGTTTCTTATTCGATCCAATCTTGTGTGTCCACACATCCATCTCAGCATACGCATTTCCGCGACCTCTATTTGTCTCTGGTGCGATTTCTTTATGGCCCAACAATCTGTTCCGTACAACATAGCTGGACGTACTGCCACTCTGTAAAGTTTTCCCTTTAATTTTGCTAGGAACCTCTTATCACACAGGATCCCTGATGCTGCTCCATTTGCACCATCTTGATTGCACACGGTGAGCTACATCGTTGTGTATCTCTCCGTCCTCCTGTACGTACGAGTCCAGGTATTTGAACGTAGACGTCTGTGGTACTGTCCTACCCTGGATGCTAATTCGTGTGTCCTCTTCAGCCTCACCACTAAAGTTACAATGCATGTATTCAGTCTTAGAGCGACTTATCGTTAAGCCTCTGCTCTCGAGTGCTGCTCTCCACTGTTCTAGCCTCTCGTTAAGCACCGTTTTAGATTCTGATATTAGGACAATATCATCTGCAAACAGCATGCACCACGGGACAGGCTGTTGTATAGACTTGGTCATCTCATCCAGCACTATTGTAAAGAGAAATGGGCTTAATGCCGAACCTTGGTGTAGTCCCACTTCCACCGGAAAGAAGTCTGTGTCTCCGACCGGTGCTCGCACACACGTTTTTGCCCCTTCATACATATCCATTATTATTTTGATATACTTCTCTGGTACCCTTCTGAGTCGTAAACTTTCCCAAATGAGTTGACGGGGCACACTGTCATATGCTTTTTCTAGGTCAATGAATACCATATGAAGGTCCCTTTTCTTTTCTCTATATTTCTCTATTATCCTTCTTATGACGTGTATGGCTTCTGTTGTGGAGCGTCCTGGCATAAATCCAAATTGGTTGACCGTAATCTGAGTTTCTTTTCTAATCCTCGTGTCAATAACTCTTTCCCATAGTTTCATCGTGTGTCTCAATAGCTTTATTCCCCTGTAATTTGCACAACATTGGACATCTCCTTTTTTCTTATATATAGGGACTATGAAACTGCTTCTCCATTGCTCTGGCATCCTCCCGGTTTTGAAGATGGTGTTAAATAAGTCTGTTAGCCATTGCAGACCCTCGTTTCCCAAGCACTTCCATACTTCGATCGGTATGTTGTCTGGCCCCACCGCCTTAGCCCTTCCCATTTTCTTCAACGCTCTCGTAACTTCGTCGACTGTGATGCTTTTACAGTAACACCTGTTTTGTTGGTCTGGTTGATTTGGTATACTAATCGCAGTTTGTTGGCTAGGGTTCCTTATGTTGAAAAGGTTATCGAAGTAAGTTTTCCATCTCGCCTTGATGTCGTTCTCCTTCAGCAATACTTTTCCATCCGCCGCCTTTATAAACTTGACCATTCTCAGGTCTTGTTTTCTACTTTCTCTTGCCTTGGCAATCTTAAAAATTTCATATTCTCCTTCTTTCGTCTCTAGTCGCTTATACATTCTCTCGTACGCTGTGTTCTTTGCCTCTGACACGGACTTTTTCGCCTCTCGCTTAGCCACCTTGTATTTATCCTTTAGCTCCGCACGTTCTTCGTCATTAGTACAGTGTAAAAGGTCTCTGAAACACTGTTGTTTAGTTCTTATCTTCTCTTGTACGTTTTCATTCCACCACCAGGCTTCCTTCTGACCTACTGTCATATTTGTTGCAAGTCCAAGAGTTTTTTAGCTGCTTGCATAACTGCAGTTGCCATATCCTCCCACATTTTGTTTGCGTCTTCCTGAGGCCCAGTTTGGATCTTAGGTATGACCTTATCTCTAAAGGTGGTAATCTTTTCGTCTTTGAGCTGGCCCCATCTGATCATAGGTCTGATTTTCTTGGTTGGTTAGACAATTACTCTCTTCACACGTAGATCAGCCACCAACATATGATGTTGAGTCAGTACTGTCTCTCCCGGGATTACCTTACAGTCTTTCCACGAGTTACGATCTTCTCCCCTCATCAGCAAATAATCTATCTAAGTGTGTCTCCCGCCGCTGCTAAAGTTGATCAGATGCGAATCTCCTTTCTTGAAGAACGAATTTATGATGCCCAGATCATGCGCTAAAGTGAAGTCAAGGAGCTCCCTCCCGCCGTCATTCCTCAGACCATACCCAAACCCTCCATGCACCGACGCGAATTGTTCATTACCCTTACCGATATGCCCATTAAATCTCCTCCTATGTATATTTTTTCTTGTCTAGGTATGTCTCTCATAACCTGATCTAAAGTCTCCCAGAACTTATTTCTTTCCGTTTCCCCTAATCCAACCTGTGGTGCATACGCACTAACTACTGCCACTACTGATGTGCAGTTGAAAACCCGAGCTTTATATGTGTTTATAATGTATTTTTATTACATTTTATGCATTGATATCATTGGAATTAGATAACTATGAGAAATTGTGCTTTTTCAGGTTAAATGCGTAAAATGGCGGGTTTTGGAGCTTTAACGCGCAACCGGACAAACTCCAGGGACCAAACATGACAAGTTGGGAAAGTAACAAAGTTCGGGAGTCAATCACATCCATGGTTAAAGGTTTGGAGGCTTGGAAGTGGAAGAAAGTAGAGTTCGGGGGTTAAAAGTGTTGAGAATGGAAGCTACAAAGTTTAGGGACCAAATCTGCCATTTGATGAAAGTTGGAAAAAGTTGAAACTCGTGATATCGTAGGCTACGACCATCTGGTCGTCGGCTACGATGGCAGAAACCCAAAACAGATCAGTAGCCAGATCGTAGGCTACGATATGATACTCGTAGGCTACGATGGCAGAAACCCAAAACAGATCAGTAGCTAGATCGTAGGCTACGATATGATACTCGTAGGCTACGATCTGGAGCTCGGAAAAACGCGAATTTAGGGTATTTAAAGACCTTTTTGAGCCCTAATTCGCGGCCAACTTCTCTGGGACGAATTCTCTACACTTGGAGACGAAAACCAACAGTTCTTAGGGCTTGGAGAGTGATTCCTAACCATCTTGATCATCAACACAACACTCCGAATTATCTATCATATCAAGAATATTGAAGATCCAATGATGATGATGCGCGACTAATCTTTCCGAATCATACTTGGGATGTAGAGTATTGTTTTCTTTCAGTTTTCTCATGTTTTAAAGAACACTCAGTTGTAATCATTGGTGATTGATCTATGAATATTGATACTTGGTATTGTTGAGCATTCAGTCGGTTTAGGTTTATTTCAATCAGAACGATTAGTTTGCCAATTGCTATGATACATGTTCATAGGTTTTTGTTGATTAGGTTAAATATGATGAAGCATACAATTGCCCTTGATTGAGTCACACTGGCAGGGACCATTTGATAACCAGTGCCATGTGTTAGAGATTGTTGATGCTTAAGGTTTATCTAGTTAATTAACCAGATTTGATTATCAATGATTTATCTGTTATATGACATGAGATTACTGATTGATACATGCTTGAACCCCAGGTGTGATTTGTCTTTGTGAACTGTTTGAATTCACTAAATTATTTGTTTACTTGTTTGATCTTAAAACCAATCATTTGCTAGTGTGATCAACACTCTTGATAGAACTTCATAATTCCAACAATTTGTCATATATTACACTGACCACATACTCCTCGTGGTTCGACACCCTACTTGCCCTAACTAGTTTAAGGTGATTAGGTTATTTGATTATTATTATTATTGTTTTTTGACTAGATCGCGACAACCTAGATCAACTACCTCGTCCCCTATTACTATTCTTAACATCATCAGTCTATCATCGTATCTTCTCACTTCCACTATATTATCCTGAAGTTCCTTAGCAACTGAAAACCTACTCCATTTTTTGTACCATCTGACCCTGAGTACCACAGTTTATAACCGTTGCAGTTTTTTGCTCTCCCACCCCGCCATCTTGTCTCCTGAAGGCACACTATCTGAACCCTACGTCTCTTAAGCACATCTATTAACTCTAATAACTTACTAGTTAGAGTTCCTACATTCCACGATGCCACTCGTAAACTATAACCTTTTTTCGCTTTAGTAGCACCTCTCTTCACCGAACATGATCTCGGGGCAGCCAAATGCCTCCCGATATCTATATTACCTTACAAACACACCTTAAACAACCACTAAAGACGGGTCAATAAAACACGAGGTGAACACAACACAAGCCAAACACCGTTTTAAACAGAACAAACACAGGTAATAGCCAAACAGAATAAACAGAAGCACCAAAAAAAGCCTATATAAAACTAAATAGAGCAGACTAAAAGCATATATAAAAACCGAGATAGAACGATCTCACCAAATGTACACCCAATTTGGGTTCTTCGATTATGCTGCTGTTACGGGTAGGGCTTCCGCTGACTCGGCTGTGGAGGTGGTGAGGTGGCTGTGGCCGGCCGGTGGTGATGATGGTGCCCGGTGACCTTAGATAGTGAGAGGGGCCGGTTTTAAGTGAGAGGGAGCAGGGGTGTGGAGGCGGTTGTAGTTAGGGTTAAAAGAGGGAGCTGCTGTGGTGGCTCCGGTAGTGGCTCCGGTGGTAGCTCTGTTGGTGGCGGTGGTGACTAGCTGGGTGAGGGTGGACAGCAGTGAAGGTGGCTGTGGGTGGGGGTGGACAGCGGTGAAGGTGGTTGTGGATGACGGTGACGGGGGTGGTGGTGGTGACGGTGGGGGCAGCGGTTGCGGTTGCGGGGGTGGGTAGGCGGTTGGGTAGGCGGTGATGATGGTGGTGGTGGCGACTGGTGACCGTGGTGGTGGTGGTGACCGGGGTAGAGAGCGGAGGTAGAGATGACCCGTTTAGGGGGAGAGAGAGAGAGCAGAGAGAGGAGATGAGAGAGAGAGAGAGCAGTGAAAACTTCAAACCTGACGTAGCTTACCGGTGGTGGTGGTGGTGGTGACCGGTGGTGGTGACCGGAGACGCGGCGGAGACCGGAGGTTAGGCCCGTCGATTTTATCCGTACCCGATTAACCCGCCCGACCCAATCTTACCCGTACCCGAAGAAACCCGACCCGAACAACCCGTTACCCGAACAACCCGAAAACCGATTAAACCGATTCTTATTCGGGTCGGGTTTCGGATAAACTTTCAAACCTCAAAAACCCGAATAACCCGAACCGATTAACCCGAAATCCGAATAACCCGATCAACTCATATTATAATTAAGCAAATTATATATATACACTTGTTTAGATTGTTCAAATTAATCAAATTGTTTGTATATAAAATTATATTTAAGCACATTTTATAAATTATAGAAGTAAACTTATTTTAGGTCCACTAATTTTATAAGATTTCAAATGAAAACTCACTAAAATCTATTAAATTAAGTCTATCATTTAATATCCGAAACCCGACCCGAACAACCCGTTACCCGAACAACCCGAAACCGATTAAACCGATTGTTATTCGGGTCGGGTTTCGGGTAGACTTTCAATGTTGAAAAACCCGAATAACCCGAACCGATTAACCCGAAACCCGATTAACTAACCCGATCAACACCCCTACCGGAGGTTGTGGTGGTGACCGGAGATTTGGAGATGAAGAAGAGGGAGAGAGAGCCGTTAGAGAGAGAAAGTATTAAATAATTAACTTGAAAAAAATATATGACCATGAAAAAAATATAAAGAGAAAATAATAGTAAAGTAAAATAATATATGACTAGAAATCTAAGATCATTATACTTCCAACGATTTCCATATTTAAAAATATTTTTATTTCCTTATGTATTTACTATTATGTTTTTTTAATGCAAAGATGTATATAATATTACATCTCAAATCCAGTCACTCAAGTATACTTGATCACTCATTAACCATCATCAACTCCTAGATTTTTAGGGATCAAGATTTTTTATTTGTAAGGTTAAACGGTTATAATTATTCTTTAAGGTTAAGTCACTTGAAACAACCTTAAACCATCCCCAACGTTAACGAAACCAGGAGTCTAATTTGGTAATAGACGGTTCTTTTTTTGGTTCATTTTAGGATCACAACTTCTTACGCACTTTATACCAGTAATAATATCTTAATTCGACTATCTCTCCCACTCATCAAAGCAGAACATTAAAAAGATAAACTATTGTCAAGAGAGACCGGGGAACGCTATGCCCTTCGCTTGCAAAAAGATACGTTACCAGAATGCCGTGCTTCTCAGGACCTTCTGAGTCGAAACAACCCGTCGAAACGATTCGGTTACCCGAAATTTTAAATTCAAGATTTGCCTTGATATTTCTCCTTGCGTGATCACAATCTCACATATTCCAACAAATACCTAAAACTTAAAACCCAAATCTCCCCCTTCAAACTCCAAATCACAACACATTCAAACCGCAATCACCCAATTCAATAGCAACGTTAAATCTGAAAACCCTAGCCATTACCCCTAATTTCACTAACACTTGAGCACATTTTGCAGTGATCAATCACACAAGAAGACGATGAAGTGGGAGAAATTGGAGACGCAGAAAGGGGGCCCGGGGAAGAGGTGGGGCCACACCTGCAACGCCGTTCGCGGGGGTCAACTGCTGTATGTCTTCGGTGGTTACGGTGAAGACAACACACAGACTAATAAAGTTCACGTTTACGACACCAGTAGGTTCATTCTTGATGTTATCTTTGTGATTTATGAGTGTTGTTATGGTGTGCATTCTCTGTAAAAAACTAAAATTGTTGGTCTTTATTAGGGTTTTGGTGCTCTGTTTGTTGTGGGATGTGATGTGCACCTCAGATTTGTTGTTGCAATTTAACTGTTTAAGGTGTTACAGAGTGGGAATCAATTTCATTATAGTTAAACGGAGTTATATTTTGCTAAAGGGAATCGTGTTTTGATTCTGTGGTTTGATAGTTTTGTATAAGTTCATTTTCATCTGTTCAAATGTGGTAGATTGTGTTAGGGTTGGCTCATTTTACTTGCTAATTTTTCTTTGTTTAGGTGCAAGAACTTGGAGTGAACCTGATATGCAAGGCACGCTGCCCATGCCTCGAGATAGCCACAGCTGCACGACGATTGGGGATAGGTTGTTTGTTTTTGGAGGCACAGATGGAAACATGCCTCTTAAGGATTTGCATATTTTGGAAACCTGTGAGTTGTGCTATCCTTCTATGTTAGCAATTGTTAAATGCCTAATTTTGGTTGAATAATCAGATGAGCGAATACTTTGTGTAAGGTCTAATATGATATGATGTGATATGAAATTGTTAGCCACAAATACATGGATGACGCCATATGTAAGAGGGGAGGGCCCAGAAGCACGAGAAGGCCACAGTGCTGCAGTTATTGGCAAAAGACTCTTCATCTTTGGGGGATGTGGCAAGTCTTCAGACACTCTTGTTGAAGAATATTTTGATGATCTATACATATTAAACACAGGTGAGTGTGCTGTATATCTTTTCACTTTACATGTTATCAGCTTTGTTTTGTAAGTGACAATTTTATTCACCTTTTGTCAGAGACAATGGTATGGAAACGAGTGGCGACAACAGGAATTCCACCATCCAAGCGTAATAGTCATACTTGTGTCTCATGGACAAACAAAATTATAGTCATTGGTGGGGAAGACACTCAGAACTATTATCTGTCTGATGTCCAGATGCTTGACACAGGTTTCAAATTTTACTTTGTTGACTCCGGGCTTACGATTGATCTGAAATTACCTTATAATATGTAGTTTTTTTCCATAGATACGCTTACCTGGACAAAGTTGTTAACAAATGGCGAGCTGTTGCCGCCAAGAGCTGGTCATACAACCATTGCATTGGGAAAATACTTGTTCGTATTTGGAGGTTTTACTGATGCTGAAGACCTTTATGATGACTTATATATGTTTGATCTTGGTATTATATTTAAGTCTAGCATGATGTCTATATCAATACCTTTAAATTATATGTGTTTGAACTTTAGACTTGATCATTTCAAAATCTGTGCAGAAACCTTTAAGTGGACCAAGATTATGACAGCAGGAGTGGGGCCTTCTGCTAGATTTTCTATGGCGGGTAGTACTTTACATCCACAGCATGGTGGTGTTCTTATATTCATTGGTGGCTGCAATAAGAGCCTTGAGGCGCTTGATGATATGTTCTACCTACACACAGGTTTCAGTTATCTTTATGTGTGTGAGTGTATATGTATGTGTGGTTATTTATGAGATAATTTGTATGGATTTAGGGCTTGTAATTGAAAACGAGCGGGATGAAAGAAAGTTGGAGAAGCTATCTTTGAGGAAGCAGTTAAGACTGAAAAGCCAAGAACAGCAGATGATGAATCCTGTGTATGATAGTCCAATGCTTAGCATGGAGACAAGTTTTAATGCCAATAAACACATGACAATGCCTAGTCATGCTCAATTTTCACCTAGTAAGAATTAGAACATGTTATTGTTTTGAACCATGTGGCTTTAGTTGTCTTGTTGGTGATTTGCAAATTTCATGTCTACACCTATGTGAAATCTGAAGTACACTTGTTTGAACTTGCAGACGGACAGAATGCTTATTCAACTGAATATTATAATGCAAATGGGAAGAGAACGTTTCAAGCAAAAGTCACAACAAGCATTACAAATTGCTATACAATTGAGACGGTTATAGATGGGAAGCCTCTACGTGGAGTTTTATTCTCAAACAACCTAGGCAACAAGAAACCATCTGCTGATGATTTAAGAAGGTGAAAAATGTCATTATGCTATTAACCTATATATCTAATATGTTAACACAATTTATGATAATTTAATCTAGTTTAATTTGGATTCTATAAACACAGGAAAAGAATAGTAGTTGATAGTGGGAAAAAGGATTCTGAGCATGTTATGATGGATACCACAAGAAGTCCTGAACACCAGACTCCAGGCACCACCTCAGCTGCTTCCGATATAAAGACTCCAGCTGCTTCTAATGTGTCTCCGTCCCATGAGGTTATTATTTAAAATTTATGATTAAATGATAAATTATAATGCATCTTATATATTTTGTCCGAGTTAATGGAATGTTTTAACTTATTCGAAGTGTGGTGATACTGCATATCATAAGTTATAACATCATGGTGCTTATGGAAGCTTGATGGCTTACTACATTAACAAAATCATGGCGCCTTAAGAAGCGATGGCTAATAACATAGCATCACATATTAACGTTATATTAGTCCATAAAAACAAGTACTTATATATGACCAGGAAAATACGCATGTAAGATAGGAGAGCAGTTTCAAATTTTCAAGTTTATAGACTAATACAGGCAACATAAATAACACAAATTTATATGCAGGTTGTAGCTAATAGTCCATGGTACTGATTTGTTTTACATAGACGTTGACAGAGCAAAATTATGTCACACCAGGTTCTGAAATAAACATAAGAATCAGATGCCATCAATTGAGAAGGCATCAAAAGAAAATTTCAAATGAGTGTATAATTTCAAAAAGATTAGTAAGCAGAAAATCTAGGGGTTAGAGGGTTTTATTCGTTATTTAAAAGCTCTGGGGATATGTGACCATGCCTGTGAGGATCATGTTGGGCCTTGGTGGTAATAAGAGGGCTTCATTTTAGATTGATTCATGAATGTAGTGAATTTCAGTTGAGAACTTGATACACGTTATTAGGATGCAACCCTTTTTATTTTGATCGGTATCTGCACTTCAATGTAGATTTGAGTTTATATAAGATCGTGTTTGACTTGTGCTCTTCTTCTATAAATCTCCACCATGTTTTGTCTTGACTTCCCATAAATATTTTCTTCCTTCTCTGAGTTGTTGGATCTTACAAGTAACAAATATGCTCTCTTAGGTAACATAATTTACAACTGTTTTATCATGGCTCCATCTGTCGCATTTAACCATCATGTCATTTCTACATTCTTGATTTTTACCTTTTTTGTTGCCGTATATTTCGGGGTGCTTGGATAAGCATTTAAAAATTGATTATACGCAAACGCATCATCATTGTTGTGTAATGATTATGTGATAATGAATCCTTAGGGTCGTGTAATGGGTTGTACCGTTGTAGTAGAATGCTCGTAGGAGATAATGTTTGGATGTGCTTTAACTTGAAGTTGTAATGGTCATTGATATTTTGTTGTCGAGATTTGACAATTTGATCGTATACGGAAGTGATTGATAAGATGGCTAAAATGGCATTTCAATGTATCGTTTCAGTGTTTAAAGGTCAAGACGTTGCAAATTATCCACTTTATGTGCATCCATGGAGGTGCACTATTTGAGAAACGCAAAATTGTGTCATTCGTAGTTTATCTCAAATTTAATTCATCTGAATTCCTTAATTTTTGTCCATGCTGCTTCTCATTTAAAGCAGAGTTAATGGAAGATGCTTTGACCAACTAATGTGCAGGTTTCAGGAGGTAGAAAATCATCTTTGGATATGAACATGATGAATACATCAACTGCAGCTGAAGATACCGCGAATTCAATTCTTAACAATGGTATTAGATCCTTTTTACCTTTGTACAAATTTTACATCATTTTTTATGCTCTGTGATGTTCATAATTTACATTTCAGAAGGGAATTTGACATGTTTTCTTGTAAAATGCTCTCATGGGGCTCTCTGCACATGATTGGTGTTTTTGTGCTTGCAGATAGTCAACCTCAACCCTTGACTACCGAAGAACAGGGTCCGTTTAGTCCTCCAACACAGCAAGTATGATTCTTTTTCAGGAACTGATCAAATGCTGATTTTAAGGTTAGTTCAGACTCAAAACCCAGCACAACTATTAAGTGACCGAGTAATATGTTGTGGGCAAATCCATATATTCCTTGCTTGGTGAATTTATACAATTTTTACCCACCTTAATGAACATGGTCTAACCCAAGTATCTCGCTCATAGGTGGTCACTGGAGTTGCCAAGAGAGATGGTCAGTAAATAAGCACAAACGTCTCAAATCCACTTGCGTTCTCCATGTTTGGCTGGTCTGGTTTCTTTCATTGCTTGAGTTGAATGGGCGGTGGTTCATTGGTGTTTGTTATGTTGCGATCCCTGATGGCCAAACCCGAAACAATGGGGAGGCATGGACTGCAATAAACTTCAAAACTTTAGTACACCACGTCTCTTGTCATAGAACACCAGTGTATTTTTGCTTTGGTTCCCAAATCAAAATGACTCGCACCTTATTCGTTAAGGCCTTTCTTTCAGTTCCTGACAAAACCGTTGTCAAAATGCAGATTATTTTGTCTTCGTGGATATTGCAATGTCTCGAGCTCTATGAATATGAACCTGGTCTCAAATCTTTTTGTTGTTATTACATTATGAGCTTGGTTTTAAAAAGTGAGCCCTCTAAGACGTTTAGGTTCGTAAGCGTGAGGTTAAGTGATAGGAGTAAGCCCAAACAACACCAGTTCAAATGTAACGATCAAATACGGATAATCTAAGGCTTGTTTCAGATACAGATTCACCACCGCAACAAACAATAGGGCTGCGACATCTAACCAAAGGTACAATTATACCACTTCGGTTAAAAAATCGTGTCTAAGAGCACCACCCAATATGCCACAATTGACTTAAACTTGAGAAAAATCAATACAAAATTTTCATTCTCAAAACTCCTGTCCATTCTTAACATTATTGATACATTACATATAGAAATTACAAGGAGAAATAAACTGCTCCTCAGAACATGCAAAATTAATTAAAGGCAAATAAAATAAAATAAAAAAATCCCATGCTACTAAAACAAACTTGGGTATTTGGAGCCATAGGACGTGTGCATAGCTGGGTTATTAATGCATGGGCTCGTGGGTTCGGGTCGAATTAAACTGACCGGGTTGGAACCCGGATCATTCGACCCATCAGCCAACAGTTAGTTAATTTGAATCGTTGATGGCTCGGCTGTCATTCTCTCCTGCTTGAAAGAAGTTTGTCCTCAAACTTGAACATGTAATATTTGGATCAGCTGCTACCTTTGGCTCACTAGCTACAGCTTGAACAACTTGTTTGGTCACATTTAAATCTTGGGCAGTAGTCGGTTGCGCAATTCTAATCTGATTGGTCGTTACATGGCTGCTACAAACTGACCCTGTTGATCCGTGAGTCGGATTTGCATCGTGAAGAAAGTTGGAACCCAGACTTAGAATATTATCTTTGACATCATAATACGGTTGAATGCTAGTAAACTCCACCGGTAAGCATTGTTCAAAAGGAAGCACTAAAACTGGTTCTTTAAACTTTTGACGAATACCTTCGGTCCCTGTTTTGTAGTGCAAAAACACGATGAATATTCTGATTGCTTTTCACAATAACCCTCATGGATTTGTGTGGTGACCTGCTCATGGATGAACTCCGCTATACTATCAATTTCGACATGCCAAGGAGTGTCTTGGGCGCTTTAACTATCGCTTGACGCCTCAAGCCTGTTATGAGATGCACATGGAGTTTGCGATGATAATATGTCATAAATACACACCAGTGATTGTAGGCATGATTTGTGGTGCTAGCATTGATATGCTTGACTAATGCTATGCTTTAACTACGTAAAAGAAACTTGTGAAGTTTTGACGGTTAATTTTAAATATCAAAATGCATATATAAAAAAGTATGTTGTGATGGTATGTGTGGAAATGAAGAAAATGTCACTATAGAAAATGAACATCACGAAACACAAAAATGATTTAAAAAAAAGAGTGAAAATAGACCATCTTTGATGTTTTGTATCAAATTAATTCAGACATGTATAAATAAAGCATGTCGAACCAGCATATTCGAAATTTAAGAAAACATTATGTTTTTGTAAAAAGAATTTGAAAGTATATAATTTTATTTGACCAGTGAGTTTTGACCGCGCATTATGATAGCTCAGTTTTGAATAACCAGTAACTTTAATCCAAATACATGAAGTGGCCAGGTTTTTTCAAAATCATACTGAATATTTCTTTTGTGATAAGTCTAGGATTATATCTTACATATATCAAATCATAAAATCATAATGAATAGCAACTATGTAGTAGAAATATTCTTGAATTAAAAATTTAAAAGGTACAATTTATTAGATATGTTATTATTTTGATATTATAATTAATTATTTTTTAATTTATATTATTTTCTCTTAAAACTTTTAAAATATAATTTAACAAAACTCTTAGCGACGTTCTTGTTTTATCTGTGGTGAAATATAAACTTATTTGAAACCGAACTGAGCCCAATATAATATGCATTTTAATATTTTCCAGAACAACATAATGTTTTTCTAATTTTGAATATGTCGTTACACCGTGCTTATTTCTATCTATGTTTCGATATAAATTCCATCTCAACCAAGCCGTTGCAACGAGTTGTCAAAATTCACGTGGTAAACATAATATATCTTTTACAACTTACAACGTACGTAAGGTTTTTAAAATCTCAAATATACAATTGCGACATGCATAATTTCACGCTAATATAGAAATGGTCTGAGTAGCAATTGGGTCAACATGTGATCTAAGTCTGAAGGTCTCTCCGACTTCATGTTACTGATAAAAACTTGGATCTTCAACTCTATTTCATATAAGGGTTCTTGATACTTTGACTTTTTTCTAGACGTATGTTGACCTTTGATGTCTATTTTGGGATTTCAAGGGTTTGATTCACTACACCCAAGTTCAAGAATGTGTAATTTGAGAAGCGTATGATTCGAGGTTAGTAAACAATGAGGTTTAGTTACTTTATCATCTCGTTTGCTAAATTTTGATCTTAACTCTAATCGGGTCATTTGATGGTGTGTTACCTCTTCTATTGGGAATCGGTATGTTGGTTGTTTCTAACGCTTGAACTTCAATACTTTCGGTTTGAATATATGTCTCAAATGTGAAGCTACGTACTCTTTCACTAATTTACAAGCATAGAAACTAGAAAGTGCACATTTTTTATTGGAACTTTAAAACTTTGAGTTTGAATCTATTTCTCAAATGTGAAGCAATTATAGATTTGTATTAATTTAGAGGCATAGAAAAATTTATAGTGCACATATTTGATGTCAGTGAGGCTGTTGAACTTTTTTCATATGAAATTACTAAAACCTTTGAAATTTACTAATTTTAGTTTGAACGTATTTCTCAAATGTGAAACTACTCTTTCATTTATTAGAATAAAAGACTTACAATCTATGTTTCATGATATTGAAATTATGAAATAAGAAAACAATCTAGTTGTTACCAGATATTAAAATATAAAAAAATCTTGCTTGTTTATGATACTAAATAAAAAAAACAATCTAAGTGTTTCATGATACTAAAATAAAAAGTAATATATCTAATTCTTTCATGATACTCATATAAAAACACAAATAAACTATTAGTTAGATCCATTAATATAAGTTATCATGATCAGTTGATCAGTTGCATCATGACAAACTTTAGCTTAATGATACCTATGTGTTTCACATGATCCTGTCTAAAAAATTAGTTCGTATTTTCACAGATGTCTCTCATAAGTATATTATAATGTGATTTGTTTACAACAAATTAGATTTTAGCTTGATCTTGAGAGCAAATATAATAGTACAAAAAATTAAATAAATTGAAGTATCAACGATAAAAAGGCATGACAATCGAAATCCGTTCATAGCAAATCCCATAGAAAAAGAAAAGAAATTAAAGTAAATAAATTTTATTATCCGTTAGTAATCCCTCAATAATTACCGATAGATCAATGACGGATAACTCAAAACAGAAAGAGAAAAAAAGGATTTTCACCAACAGATTATCGAGAGACAGGTACCACCAATGCGGGTAAGATCAACTACTACAAATAAAATTTCGAATAAGCTCCGTGCCCATACGTTTATCGGTTGGAATCCTATGACAACGGTCCTTCAATTATGTCGATAATCCTTTGCAAATAGTCTCATGTTTTGTAGTACGTATACCAAGTCGTTTCCTGCAATTTTATATTAAATCTAAGAAATATAGAAAGTAGCAGCAGATACGGCCCTTGAACAACTAAAGAGACGACATAAAAAGAATATTGTTTAAACGACATCACTATCAAATATTTGATTCTAACAACATTCTTACAATTTGATGTCTAACATGCATGCCAATCATTATTTGACGAATACAATCGACGTACAGAAGATAATCTATGTTACTTCGATTTCATCGTAGGCTTTGAGGAATCAAATAAGCTGGAGTGTCAATTTGCACTAAAATTCGAAAGATATAGGAATTAACTTCAAAACTTTTTTTGGCAACTTTACCGCTTTGTTGAGAGTGTATAGTTAGTTAATGGTAGGTTATAACTAGTTGGTTAATTAAGTGATTAAATGTTTAGTTGTATTATGGTTGTGTCAACTACTATATTACATAGTTAGATTAGATTAGATTCATTGCGTCAACTTGAAATCATTATATTGTTTTGACAGGTTCAACATTTTCTCTTATTTAATTAGCTTAGATTTATAGATTTCCATTTATACAAAAATTTTAGCATGTACACCAAGCTAGCACATCATTGCAACTTACATTCAGCATCATTAGACTTTATTAATTACATTTTTGAAGTCCATATATTTTATATCTGCTTATGTTTATTTTTTAAAACTGTCTCTAACTAATTTTTACATAGATTTCTCCTGGAACTCAAACCAAAATTTCATCTAGAATTATTATCTCTAGGAACTATATATATATGATTTAAAACTAAACTACTATCTATAGCTCCCAAGCTCAAACATGTTATACAGTGATCTCATATGGATACTGATCACACACATAGGGATTATACACGCCACAAAAACTAATGCGTTCTGAAAGCTGCACAACACGTACAGTAATGTATACATGGTCCTGTCAAAAGGAATGACATGCGTCTCTTATCTATTTCGTCGTTGGCTTTACAACTACATAATGTTAATGTGTTGAAAAGAGAGGGACACTTAAACGCCTTCACACTCACGCCTTGTAGTGTTACCATTTGGAAATGGTTAGATTACACAACTCAACGTAACAAGTTACCCACTTAACATAAAAGTAACTAAAGAAAGAAGTTACTAATAGCCCCTTATTAGTTTCTTACTAGGAGTTCCACACTTCATATTCACTTCCTCGATCATAAGTGGTATTTGGTATTGATCAATCTTGCTTAATTGCTAGATCTAGTTTTATCTTGCTAACATGTTCATACGATCACCATTCGTAGTATCTAACATCAAATATTAACGAATAAGGCCTACCATAACTGTTAAAAATAGTATATATTTGTATCAATTCGGTTACCAAACTTATTTTATCTTTTTATTGTTTGATTGGTATATGTTGGGCTTTTGGATGCTGGATGGGCTGGAGTATGTTGCTGGGCTTTGGTATATGTTGCTGGGCTTTGGTATATGTTGCTGGGCTTTGGTATATGTTGCTGGGCTTTGTTGTTCGATTTCTTTGGTTGGTACTTAAGAGAAGATGGGTGCAAATCAGCAGTACACAAGCAGTACACAAGAAAAAAGTACTCTCACTTTCTCTCTCAACTCTCAGAACTCTCTAGAGTTTCTTCTTCCCAAAGTTAGGGTTTCGTATCTATTTTGTATGTTACTGATTCTAGAGTTCTTGTAAACAGTTCATCGTTTCTATGAACTGCTCTTGTATTTTGATTTCTGCGAACATGCCTCGACTGGTGTAATTTTGGTTCTAATTCAAGTTCTTGATTCTTTGAGTTTGAGTTCATAATTTTGACATGGTATCAGAGCCACAAAGGCTCTGATCGAAGTGTCGATCACGATTCTAGTTCTTCCGCTGTTGTCTGTATCTTGTTTGAAACTTAGGGTTTCTCAATAATCGAAACCCTAGGCATATTTGGTCATCCATTGAGCTGAAGGGTTTATACCTCTAAACCCTGTGTAATTACTGACGGATTGAAGAAGAAGACGCTTTGTTCGTAGAAGTAAGTCGACGGATCTGAGCGGCCAAGCTTGTTCGCGGTGGCTCTCCTCATCTTGTGCGCTAACCGGTGAGATTGTTCCATCTTTCTCTCGTTCTTTTAAGTTTCTGTGCTAATAGTTGTATAAGTCTGGGTTGGCTGGGTTAGGAGTACCAGCATCTGTGTGTTGGGGATTAGAATCCCTGTACTTCTTGTTCTGTGTGCATCACTTGTGTGAATCATTTTACTGCGTGTTCTTTACATCATCAACTGGGTTAATCCTTGATCTGCCATATTGAATGGTGTGAAAATCTGGCTCTGATCCAGTTGATTTCTGTGCGCGTGCTTGTGTGCTTTGCATTCTTTGTTTGATTATCTGTTGGGACTCTGTTCACTGTCCGAAGTCTAAATGGCTGAAGCTAGTGTTGTTACTACTGACACCTTGGTGAGCAAACTAGATGCGGGTGACCCTCTGTACCTGCATGCTAGTGACTCAAGTAGTCTTACTATAGTTAACATAAAGCAGAAGGGTACTGAGAACTACACGGTTTGGGCAAATGCCATGAAACTGGCACTACAAGCAAAAAATAAAATTGGGTTTATAGATAAATCTTGTGAAAAATCTAAAACAAACGAGGTCTTAGGAAATCAATGGGAAAGATGTAACTCCGTGGTATTAACCTGGTTACTTAACTCAGTATCTGATGAGCTTTATGTGGGTCAGGTCTACTCCAAACTGGCGTCGGAAGTATGGTCTGACCTGAAAGAAACGTATGACAAAGTTGATGGTTCTGTGGTGTTTGGTTTGTATCAAAAGATTAATTCAGTAACTCAAAATGGATCATCTGTATCTGATTACTATCATAGAATTAATACTATGTGGAAACAGTTTGATGCAATGGTACAACTTCCCTCATGCACATGTAAAGCCTCAAAGGAATTTAACGATTTTAACCAACTGATAAAACTAATGCAATTTCTAATGGGATTAGACGAAGTCTATCAACCTGTTAGAACCAATCTATTAACTAGGGACCCTCTCCCCACTATAAAAACAACATTCTCTATCATTTCTCGTGAAGAATCGCATAGGGGAACAAGTAGTTCCTCTAAATCTCAGAATGCTGGATTTATGGCAAAAGTAAACCAGCCCAATGACAATAAAAGAAATTTTCGAAAGGGTCCTAATCCAAATCTGAAATGTACGCATTGCAATAAACTGGGACATACTGTTGATAGGTGCTTTGAGATAGTGGGCTATCCTCAAAGCAATAAGAATAAATTTGGTCAAGGAACATTTCAGAATAATAGAAACTCAAGTGCAAACAATTCTGTGTCTAACAAACCTAATCAGTCACCACCACTGAACAGTAATCCATCTAATCTCTCTCTTACACCTGACCAGATCACTAGATTGTTAGGACTACTAAATGACAAAACTGGGGAAAACACCTCCAGTAGCAATGTTGGAGGTAACCTCCAACAGTCATTTGTAGGAAATTGTTTTTTTAAACCTGTGTATGGGTTTAGCAGCGAAACCTATGGTAAAACACCAGGGTGGATTGTAGACTCAGGTGCAAATCAGCATATGATAATGAATGAAACAGGACTATTTGATCAAATGGATGTATCAAACTGTAATATAACTGTTAGACATCCGAATGGCACTAATGCCAGGGTAACAAAAATTGGGTCATTTAAACTTTCTGAAACTATTGTGTTAAAAGATGTGTTTGTTGTACCTGAGTACTGTGCTAACCTAATGTCTGTGTATAAGCTTGTCTCTGACTGTAAGCTTCAAGTCTTGTTTGATGATAAAAAATGTTATATTCAGGATTCATTTATAAAGAAAACCCTGGTGACTGGTAACCAAGTAGATGGTCTATATTTCAGTAATGATTCGTGTAATTCTGTAAAGGTGTGTCTTAGCTCCATTAGGTCCTCAAATGTGTGGCATGCAAGACTTGGCCATCCATCTGATACTGCCCTATCTGTACTGAAGGATACCCTTAAAATTCAGGTCATGTCTGACCCAATGCCTTGTGACATATGTCACAGGGATAAACAACATCGTGTTCCATTCCCTTTAAGTGATCATAAGTCCTTAAGTGTTGGTGAGTTAG
Organism: Flaveria linearis; assembly: GCA_024085815.1. Classification (NCBI taxonomy): domain Eukaryota; kingdom Viridiplantae; phylum Streptophyta; class Magnoliopsida; order Asterales; family Asteraceae; genus Flaveria; species Flaveria linearis. Next base: position 49,879 of record JABSNV010001114.1, on the reverse strand, counting down.
TTCATTTAGATGTGTGGGGTCCCTACAAAGTTCAAAGTAGAGAAGGATACAAGTATTTCCTAACTGTAGTAGATGACTTCTCGAGAGCAGTTTGGGTATACTTACTTAAAAACAAAGATGAAGTGTTTTATAACATAAAGACTTTTTCTAATATGCTAAATAATCAGTTTGGAAAAACTGTAAAAATCTTTAGAAGCGATAATGGGACTGAGTTCATTAATAATCAAATGGTTGATTTCTGTCAAAGTAAGGGTATCCTTCATCAAACTTCTTGTGTACATACCCCTCAGCAGAATGGGGTAGTGGAAAGGAAGCATAGGCATCTGCTGAATGTTGCCAGGTCTTTGCTGTTTCAAAGTGGTGTCCCTATTAGTTTTTGGTCTGAATGTGTTCTAACTGCTGCATACTTGATTAACAGACTCCCTCTTCTGTCTTAAATGGAAAAACCCCATATGAAATGATGTTTGGTTTTTGTCCCTCTTTAGAACACCTTAGAATTTTCGGTTGTCTTTGTTTCAGTACCATACTAAATAATACAAATAAATTCAGCAGCAATGCTGAAAAATGCGTTTTAATTGGGTATTCAAATCAAAAAAAGGGTTACAAGTTATGGAGTCTTGATTTGAAACGTGTGTTGTTTTCTAGAGATGTTAAGTTCTATGAGTCAGTTTTTCCTTTCAAAACCAACAAAGATTTGTATAATTCTAAAGTAACAAATGGTTTTGAAATAAATTCTCTTAATTTTTTTGATAAATTTGAAACAAGTCAATCTGAGAATTCTAAAGGGGAAGAATCCGATGATGAGGAGAGGGAACTGAAAAATTCAGCCCCCTGTCAGCCACCTGTGGTCAGTGAGGTGACTCAAAATAAGGAGGCTGATTCTCAGCAATCCAACCAGGAAGGTTGTGATATGGCAGAGAGACAGGAACCCCATGAGATGCCCACTGAGCCTAGTGAGGTAGACATGTTGGGCCGATCTAATGATGACACAGTTTCTCCTGAGGATTTTAATGACCCTAATTCTCATCTTAGAAAAACCTCTCGTCAGTCTGTTTTTCCAAGAAAACTACAAGATTTTGTAGTAGAAGGGAAAGTTAAATATGGACTTGAAAAAGTAGTGAATCATGCTAGGTTGTCGCCTGAAAATTATTGTTTTACCTCCTCTTTGAATAAAACTGTAGAGCCAAGAAATTTCAGAGAGGCTGCTCTAGATATTAACTGGATTAATGCTATGAATACTGAAATGAAAGCCTTAAACCGAAATAATACTTGGTCTATTGTAGATCTACCTGTAGGGAGAAAACCTATAGGGTGTAAATGGGTTTATAAAATCAAATATAAATCTACTTGTGAGATAGATAGGTATAAAGCTAGGTTAGTAGCTAAGGGTTATAGCCAAAGGAAGTATAGATTTTGATGAGACATTCTCTCCTGTAGTGAAAATGGTCACAGTGCGTCTTATTATTAGTCTAGCAGTTGCACGAGAGTGGCCTTTGTATCAGTTAGATGTTGACAATGCGTTTCTTTATGGGGATCTCAGTGAGGATGTATACATGAGTTTACCCGAAGGTTATTTTTTAAAAAATGAATCTAAAGTATGCAAGTTAAATAAGTCTCTTTATGGGCTTAAGCAAGCCTCAAGAATGTGGAATGAAAAGCTTGTTGGTGTTTTACAAAATATTGGTTTTAAACGTAGTCGTTGTGATCATTCCTTGTTTATTAAGTGTGTAAATTATGTTATTGTTGTGTTACTTGTATATGTAGATGATATTGTTGTTACGGGTAACTCTGTGCTTGAAATTACTAAAGTAAAACAGTTATTGCAATCTGAGTTTAGAATTAAAGATCTTGGGTTGTTGAAGTATTTTCTGGGTCTTGAGGTTATTAGAACTGAGAAAGGTGTGTGTTTGTCTCAAAGAAAATATTGTATGGAGTTGTTGTCTGAGTTTGGACTCAGTGCTTGTAAACCTGTTAAAACTCCTCTTGAGCAGAATTTTGCTCTCACTAATTTTTGTAAAAAGGATGAGACATTTTTAGACAATATTTCTGGTTATCAGAATTAATTGGCAAGTTGATTTATTTGTCACATACTCGTCCGGATATTCCTATTCTGTACAGTTTCTTAGCCAGTTTATGCATAGTCCTACTCAGTCTCATTTGCAGCTTGCATTAAGGCTGCTTAGGTATTTGAAAAGTTCTCCGGGTCGTGGTATTTTGCTAAGTAAAGGGTCTAGCTTAAGTTTGGCTGCTTATGCCGACTCTGACTGGGCAAAGTGCCTCAACTCCAGGAGATCTGTAACTGGGTATTGTATTTTTTTGGGTAACTCTTTAGTTTCTTGGAAGAGTAAGAAACAGTCTACTGTTTCTCGCTCCTCTGCAGAGGCAGAGTATCGTGCCATGTGTGCTGCCACGTGTGAGTTGTTGTGGTTAAAAAATGTTCTTGAAGAATTGGAGGTTATTGTTAGTTTACCTATGTCTCTTTACTGTGATAGTTCTGCTGCATTATCAATTACAGCCAATCCTGTGTTTCATGACAGGACTAAACATTTTGAAATCGATTTATTCTTCCTTCGGGAAAAAATATCTTTAGGAGTTATAAAAGCTGACTCTGTAAAATCTGAAAATCAGCTAGCTGATATTTTTACCAAGGGTCTTCTTGTAAACCAACATAATCATTTAGTGAGTTGTCTTCAAATGTTTGATGCGTTTAGTGGTTCGAATTGAGAGGGGATGTTAAAAATAGTATATATTTGTATCAATTCGGTTACCAAACTTATTTTATCTTTTTATTGTTTGATTGGTATATGTTGGGCTTTTGGATGCTGGATGGGCTGGAGTATGTTGCTGGGCTTTGGTATATGTTGCTGGGCTTTGGTATATGTTGCTGGGCTTTGGTATATGTTGCTGGGCTTTGTTGTTCGATTTCTTTGGTTGGTACTTAAGAGAAGATGGGTGCAAATCAGCAGTACACAAGCAGTACACAGAAAAAAGTACTCTCACTTTCTCTCTCAACTCTCAGAACTCTCTAGAGTTTCTTCTTCCCAAAGTTAGGGTTTCGTATCTGTTTTGTATGTTACTGATTCTAGAGTTCTTGTAAACAGTTCATCGTTTCTATGAACTGCTCTTGTATTTTGATTTCTGCGAACATGCCTCGACTGGTGTAATTTTGGTTCTAATTCAAGTTCTTGATTCTTTGAGTTTGAGTTCATAATTTTGACAATAACATTCGCCGATCAATCTTCATCATTATATTCAGTTTTACATGTCTGGAGAAAAAGACTGCTAATCAACAATAGTTAGAAATCAAAGAGCAAATTATAACAGACCACTAAATTTTAACAATCCAAACCATAATAACCCTTGAAGTTGACCAATGAATAGTACCAGTTAATAGAAATGTGCATAGTGAACAAACCAATGATTTAAAGAGAATCAAAATAAACATTACCACAAGGAGTTCAACCACCTGCAGAAGTTGGTATCAACTATACCACAAGATCACTATAAACATATTACTAAAAGATTTTAATTTAGATATGTATAGCATATATATCAAACCTTTTTCTGTGATTTAACAGACTGAAAGAAATTATAAGAATAACTTAATGCACGTACTAAATACAGTCTCCATGTAAATATATATATCACACCCATATAATTTTAAATACAAGAAATCATATCATATATATCATGTATTGGGTAATGAAAACTATGAAGGATACGAAACCATGTCTTCTCCATCTCGAGTAAAGGGCATCACCTCGCATCGTTGTTCTGCGAACAAACCTTGAGATGTGCATCCAAACCAGAGGGTACTCTCTCTTGAGAATTACTCAGGTTAAACAATGGCATGAGCGGATTTGGTGGTGCATATTGCGAACCTGAGCTTAACAAATGGAAGTAACTATTTTGTCTAACAAGATCATGATTCTCTACTAAATTCGGCATGACAAATGGAGGGAAAGCTGAAGGTGTAATGGCCGTAGTAGGACCGAATGGTAGAGCTATAGAAGCATGATCAGTTTGAGATGAAAGTAGACCTTGGTTTCCAAATTGAGAAATTGATAGATTTGAACAAGGTTCCCAATTATAGTAAGGGTTATATGGAAACAACCCTGGATAAGAATATTGAGGTATGGGGAAAAAGTTTAAACCTCCATTTCCATTTCCATTTTCGCGTTCATACAACTTGTTTTCGACTAGTGCTTCCTTCCCTTTCTTTCTCTGATGATCTCCAATGATGTCGTGATCGTTGTGTAGCTTAATTCCTTCTTTTTTAAACAGTGATGTTTGATTTCCTTCGTCTTTTACAAATGTTTCATTTGGAGTACTAAGAAATTGAGAGAAAGAAACTTGAGGTGAGTTTAAATCTTGAGGAACTAAGGCTGTTGGTACTACTGGATGAAACTGATTGTAATCTCCAAATAGCATTTGGAGAGGTGGAAGCTGATCAATATCATCTTTAGTTGAATCAAGTAGCCAATCTATCACCTTGCTAGGTTGGCTTAACCCTAGCCTATCTTGGAGATCATACAATTGCATAGCTGTGGGAATCGAAAGCCTGATTCTTCGGTCTCGCAATCCTTTACTGTGCAAACTTTGCTATGTCTATCTTTACCTCCAAAAGCTTTAGATACCCTTACGATCCGCGGGTTCTTGAAGCCTGCCCATTGTCTTGAAGTTGTTGTATACTTTGGTAGCACGAACTCGTTGATATCGCCTTCTTGCTTTGCTTGAAGGTCTTTTCTTCCTGAACTATTTTTGAACATGTTTCTTTTTGCATCATCTGGCTGCAAGAAAGCCTCTAAGCACACAACTGTTCACAGATTACATATCTTCATGTTAGATATATTTACTTAACTTTCTTGATTTTCAGTTTTCTGAAATGGGGTGTGTTTAGGTTATACCAATAATAACTAGCTACGTTGATTAAACACAAAAAAATTGAACTTTTAAAACAACTTTGTAACATATATAGACTTGACAAATTTAGGGAGATCACAAGTAGATACATGAAATATGAGTTGAATCTTCCTTAAACATTTGAACAACATGCAAATTAGGGTTTTATTTTGCAGATCTAAAACATGCTAGATTATAACTATAATCTAACGAGCAATCGATGAAAGCTTAGAAGATCAGAATGAAGAAGTGAGATTGAGATAATATACCCATGTGATGGTAACTGATACCTGCAAATTAAAACTATACCTGTGGAATTACTTTGATTGAAAGGTGCTATAGATCATGAAAATGAACTCACAGTGAGTAAGACTGTCATGTGCCTGTGAAACTGCAGATCAGGCTGAATTGAATTGCAAAGTTTCTTGAGAAATCTGTATGCAAGTTCTTCAGGAAGCTGTGTATAAAAATCTGATTTCCAATTATTTGCTACAAAAGGAAGCATCATATGTCTATCAGTCTATGTCACATATCTATATATAATTCTTGAACTTCACAATACAAATGTGAAAAGATAATATTTCTTAGAATCTTACCAAGTTGCACGCGAAAGTAAAGAATAAGGAATGGCGAATTTGCGACCATATGGTGTCTTTGTCAGCCGACACGCAGGTTTGGTGCATATATACCACACAATGAACATCCTGGTTAGTGAAGAAACTTTTACTGATCTACCCTTCAGTAATCAAGTAGTTATATAAATATCAATGATGGTGTATTAGACCACTCAGTGTAGACAGTAAAGAAACTTCAACTATACCTGGACCATACTATACTATCATATGTAGAAAAAGAGGCTTAATGCTTTATTGACAACCACATATAGCTAGCTTTATCAGTCAATTCTATGGTGTACATTATGCACGCTTAACTACCCAAACTCAAAAGCACATAATACAAGAAGTTAGGTACATACATATATATACACATACATACTATGCATACATACTTATGTACATACATCTAGGGAAAAGGAAATTGTGATTGAACAATTTTTTGGGTAATTACATTATTTAATTACTGGTGTCATGTATTCTTTCTAATATTATGATGTTTTAACAATAACATGGGCCACACTACACCACCCCCAAAGTCAAATGTGTCACCCCCAAACTCAATTAATGGTCGTTTGATAAAAAAACACAAATAGTAGTTTAAAGGTAGGTCACCTATGCAAGCCCTAACAATCCAACGGTTGTTAGACAAATCTAATGTTAAAGAAGGTACACACATACATGCTATGCATACATACTTATGTACGTACATACATCTGGAGAAAAGAAAATCATGTTTGAACAACATATGGGTAATTACATTATTTGATTTTCAGTGTCCTATCATTTGTTCTTTCTAGAGAAAAGGAAATCATGTTTGAACAACATATGCATACATTATAAAATTTTTACTGGATACATATGTTTGTTAGTTTTAAATAATACCTGAAGTCGTCAACTGTTTGCCCTATATATATAACTCTCCTTGAGGGGAAATACATTCATTCGCTTAATCACATTTGATAGTACACTAATCTCTTTCTTTCCAAGTCCATAAATTTAGTCACCATGCCTAACCCTAACAATTTTAGACATAATACTGAAGAAAAGAGATTAATTTATCAACATTTACAATCATTTTGAAAAGAAATTAATGTAATTTGTTAGATGAGTTTTGCAGGATGAGGATCTTGGAGAATGTGGTGTAAACCACAGAAGGATTGCAGCTTAGATAAAGCCAACAACTGTATGTGTAGAGGAGGGACCAAAGGATGAATAAGAAAATTCAAAATATCTCACTGTTACATTGCTTATTGCTCTAGGGACCACCTGAGATAACCATATATATTGTATTGCACTGAGATATGATAATGAATAAACATATATAAAGTGAGTATATCTAATTCGGTTCTAATGCATATTATAAATATTATTTCCTGATTAACAAGCATCAAAGGAAACCTGTATTGACTTGTTTGGGATTTTGGTTTAAAAAAGGCGTAAAAGGAGCTATAGAGTTCCAAGATTTTTCCTACGGTTAAGTAGGTAACTTCTTTGGTTGGGAAAGGATAGCGAAAACGCTTGGGGAACTAATCATGCATATATATAACAACATAATTAAGTGTCTTAACAAGCTCAGAAAGCACTTTCAAATGAGCTGCAAGTTTGGCAAGTATAGAATAATAGAAATATGGATGTATCATGAAGCCAGCAGCAAGGCTGTTGTGGCTGTAGCCTGTAGCTGCCAGTGAAGCTTTAGAAAAGACGAGAAACCCTAAAATTAAGCTAGAAATTAACCTCATATAACATCAATACTTAAGCTAGAAACCTTAATTAGTGTCAATCTACACTGTAAGACTGCTGTCATTGTTGTTCTTCTTATAATGTAAATCTTCAATTAAGCTAGAAATTAACCTCATATAACATCAATACTTTCAGAAAGACGAGAAACCCTAAAATCACTGACACTTCTGTTTTATAATCCTTGATAGTAGAATGTTTTTGGTTTTCTTTTTATTTTATCCTAAATCCTAATGAACCCTATATAGGCAACATAAATGTTGTGTTTAGAAATTAGTATTCATCATTGTTGTAACTTGTAAAACAAGATCTACAAGGCCGAGTACTCTCCGAGTAATCGTTCCAAGATAGATTGCCGAGGCGACTTTCTTCAACTCCGCCTAATTACTTAGAATCGATCAAGCGTGGTCCACCTTGACCAAAATCAGATATAGTAGGTCAACTAGGGCCGATTTAAACTTTAATAAAAGTAAAACATAATTTATATTCCTATTATATCAAAGAATGAATATCATTTTGACATATTTTGTTATAAATATTATTAAATTTATATTATTTGACATATATTTAATTTGCCAAAACTAAATTCTTTATAATTTAACATGTCCGAGTACTCCCCGAATACTCTCCGTCTAGACCGAGTACTCTCAACTTCTCGCTTGACCGACTAGGGAGCGCCTAGCGAATTTTGCAACCATGGTATTCATCCACATTTATAATATGTGTATTTGTACTACAAACTATTTGTTTTCCTTTTACTTCTTCTGGTACTAGGCTTAATTAGATCTCTTAACTTCTATGTCTGAGTGAATGCAGGTAGTCCAGCAAAAGATAGAGACATGACATGAGAGACAGATAAAGAGTTTAAGACTTATTAATGCACAAGGATACCTCAGAAGTTAATTCTAGCAGACAAATAATAGAAAGCTTAAGAAGAAAACTAAATGGTCCCAGCAGTATCTGGCCTACATACGCTAACTGCAGCTTACTAAACACTATTTAATGTATGAATATGAACAAATTTAGCCCTTCAAAGCTAGGGTGTATACATCTACCAAATTGAAAAGTTCTCCTCATGATACTTGACAATGATAGAGCGCTTTAATCGATATATACAGCTTACTAATCAATGTATGAATATGAACAAATTTAGCACTTCAAATTGTGTAAGAAAATAATGTTAGATTTAAGCATCAAGTAGTGTCAGTTCAGTAGATAGTACCCACATTGACAGCATTAAGTGTCACCATCTATAGAGAGAAGGTATCAAGAAGCAAAAAGATCATGAGAAAAATGATTGTTGAAATGATCCCCAAAAATGATGACACTAACAAACGAAAGAATGGGAAGTTATTTCATGGTCAGGAAAACTCATCATACCTCCTTTTTGTTGCTTTGGCATGATGCATACTTTGTGCCAGGCTTCATCGTAGAGTGACCATAAAATTCGATCTAGACACTCCCAAGAAAGAGAGCGTGTCAAGGGCGCAATGATGATTGATAAACGTCCACAATTGTCAAAACCAGACTGTATCGATACTGGCAGGTGAGATCCAGATCTGCTATATAAGCGAGTTCCTTTAAACCGTTCCTATTTGAACCGGCCAGATCGAAACAGTTGAACTGGCTAACAAGACGCATGGTTTCGTTAGATGCTTTAATTCTATTTTATTTTTCAAACTCTTATTTATTGTTTAATCCATGCTTCACTAATATTGCAAATCTTTTCCAAAAGACTAGTGATGGCTATTTATCGACAGGTTACCAACGCACTACAAGAAAAGCTCTCAATAGCGGCGACTCTTTTAGCGGCGACAAGGCCTTTAGCGGCGACGCCATGCCGCTAATGATCCTAGCCGTTCATAAACACTTTGATCTGACGGCGTGTATTTAATCGTACATTTAGGTATTAGCGGCGACGCCTTTAGCTGAATTATGTACATTATGGTTGAAATGGGTGATACAAACACACTTCAAGGTGTTGGTGTATCATTATATACTTAAAGTTATACTAAGAAGCAAATACAACACTTATAATGTATGTTTTGTTTTGTAGGCTCAAATCGCAAGTTTGTTTAAAAATGCAAATTTTATGTCGCAAATGACGCAACTTATTGCCTCTCAAAAAGGTACACAACAAGCTGATGAAGATGATGATTCGGACGAGGACGATGAATAGGATAGCGGTTAAGTAGTTTAAGTTTATTTTAACGACATTAGAAGTTGAAGTTAAACAATTTGTATGTTTATGTTATTTGTGTTGTTAAAACTCGTATTGTGCTTCTTAATATTTATGTTATTTGTGTTGTTGGAAAATCAGGAAATTTGGTTTTATTTACAGGTTTTTTCGGTTTATAAAATGAAAATTAAAAAAATAAAAAAAATAATAAAATAAAAAATTGATTATTAGCGGCGACATGTGTCGCCGCTACAAGTCCTTCCCGGAATTTTTGATTTGAATTTATAGCGGCGATATTGTTGCCGCAAATGAGGGAATTAGCGGCGACATCTTTAGCGGCGACTCTTTAAGCGGCGACTCTTTAGCGGCGATATTTTACACATTAGCGACGAATCATTAGCGGCGACTTATTAGCGGCGATATGTCACCGCTAATACTAATAGCGGCGAAAAAGGGTATCATTAGCAGCGACAAATGGTTCGGTCGTGAGTAGTACACACAAGCAGTCACACACATCTTAGACTAGATCGTTTTAAATAGTACGTGCCTGTTAATGGCGTTGATTTTAATCTTTGTGATCAAGCTATGACACTTAATTGTATTTTATTATCGTCGTGAGATCTCCGAAGAGGGGATCCACACACACCTTTAAGTCATACAGTGGGACCGGACGCACGACTGACATCCCATTCACGCGAGTGGACTTTCATTCGTACGAATTAGCTACTTTCGTACAATTGGTCCTCCATTCGTGTGACTAAGCCTTCAGTCGTACTACGCAATACCATCGCACGACCCAACAGCCAACCACGCGACTTGAAGTCCCTCCGCGCGAATCAGCTAAATTCGCGCGAGAAGACTCCCTTTCGCGCGACAGGCGTCTGACCGTGCGATTTCACACACACTCGCACACAATCCACATTCGCATAGTCCCAGTCACGCGACAACCCCTGTCGCGTGACATCTCCAATCGCGTGACCTTCCTAATCGCGTGACAACTTCTGTTTCGCACCCACCGACAGTCGCGCGACACAACCGCGCGACCTTCCTATTCGCTCAAGTCTCTAGTCGCATACATACCCAGTCGCACGCTAAACTCGCACACCCACATGCAGTCGCACGCCCCTCTCGCGCGCGACAACCATTTTCGCGCCATCGGGAGTCGCGACGGCAGTGAGTTTCAGGTCGGCCTTCGGCTGCCCGATCGCGAGTGTTACCCAACCAGAACCTCCAGAACTCGTTTTCTAACCCATCTAGCCAAGAAACACGCTCAGAAACAGGACATGCAAGTCCACACGACCTCTTGTGCTCGGATGAACCCGAGCACCCGAAAACCCTCGAATGCAGCTGTAAAACCGAGTTATAAACGAGGTAGTGAGGTTATCTACCTGCTAGGAACTAGTATTCACGATGGTGCTCGAGATTTGAAGACGAAAACGTGAGAAACGGTCGGTTTTTGGTTTGGAAGATCTTATCAGTGGTTTTGGATGATCTCTGGGCCCGTAAGCTGGCTTTCACCAACTTCAGCCCAACAAACTGGTGATCTGCATTTCCGGCCATACAATGCTTCGAATGGTGCACATCCAATGCTAGTATGGTAACTGTTGTTGTAGGAAAACTCGATCAGCGGTAGATGAGTATCCCAACTGCCACCAAAATCAATGACGCATGCCCTCAGCATGTCTTCAAGCGTCTGTATTGTTCGCTCGCTTTGGCCGTCTGTCTGGGGGTGATAGGCTGTACTCATGTCTAACCGAGTGCCCATCGCTTTCTGTAACATCTGCCAAAAGCGTGAAGTGAATCGGCTGTCTCGGTCGGATATGATTGACACCGGCACCCCGTGCCGTGTCACGACCTCTTTGATGTACAACCTTGCCAGCTTATCCATCTTGTAGTCTTCTCGGATAGGCAAGAAGTGAGCAGATTTCGTCATTCGATCCACCACGACCCATATCGAGTCGTGCCCACTTGGCGTTCTTGGGAGTTTGGTAATAAAATCCATAGTGATGTTCTCCCATTTCCACTCGGGTATTTCAGGTTGTTGTAATAATCCTGATGGTTTCTGGTGTTCAGCCTTGACCTTTGAACAAGTCAAGCATTTGCTCACGTACACTGCAACATCTTTCTTCATACCTGGCCACCAGTATAGTTCTTTCAGATCGTGGTACATCTTGTCTGCACCAGGATGAATAGAGTATCGGGTCTTGTGTGCTTCATCCAAGACTAGTGTGCGTACACCTCCCCATTTGGGGACCCATATACGATCTATGAAATAATGAACGCCGTCATCCTTGCGAGTCATTTGTTTATCCAACCCTCGAAACTCTTCTCCCGCAAGGTTCTCTTCTTTCAAAGCCTCGCTTTGTGCAATCTGAATCTGAGCCTTTAAGTTGGTTTGAATAGTCAAACCTAGCGCTCGAGCACGTAACGGTTTCACACGTTCTTTGCGGCTTAATGCATCAGCCACCACGTTAGCTTTCCCCGGATGATACCGGATTTCACAATCGTGCATCATCTACACGGACCATAAGAGCCTTCAACACATCATGAACCAGAAAGAACTTAACATGCGGCAGCGACGCTGGGTAGAGCTGCTTCCTTATAGTGTATACGGTATCTTTAAATTATACTGATGTATTTTTTTCCGGATGACAAGGTTAGTTTAAAATCAGTTAAGAAACTTAAAGTGCGCGCTATATTGTTTTACGGTTATGATTAATATGTGATTTATTACTTTCATTGTAACTTTTGAAATATAGTCAAATTTCGAAGGTAACGTTACATTAGTTTATTTTTATTTATTTTTTTATATAAGTTTCGCTTGAAAACAACCTAGGTCATATGTAATACATCTTTAATTTTTTTATAATAACATTACGTTTTTCTAAATTCTTTTTATACCTATGTGATGTAATCGTTTAATTTTTATTCGTAACCCACCCTCGCAAGACACGCCCAAGATTTAAGGCTCAAATATGATATATTTACATTCTGGATGAGTTAATTTTGCCGTGACTTTGTTGGCAAATCGGTCTCAAAGTTTACTACTGCATTTTCATTTGCAATTGTTGGTCGTAAATGTGAAGAACTAGAAATTCAGCCCGCGCAATGCGGCACGTTTAATAACTTTGTTAAGTGTGTTCTGACAGTTTAAATTGTTACGTGTGTTATGACGGTGACATTAACACGATTAAGTACTTAGAGAAATGTATAAAGTTACAACGGTTCGATATTGATAGAGAAACGTATTATAGCTCGTACGTTGGGACGTAAAGGAATGTGTGAAGTTGTGATGATTCTATATAGATAGAAAAGAATATTATGTCTAGCACGTTACGACATAAATAATACGTAAAATTGAAATAAAAAAAATAGTCAACTAAAAACATTTTATAAAGAATATAAGAAAGTAAAAGAAAAAAAATAAGAAAAAAACAAAGAAACCTTAAAAAAACACCTGTTAGGATTCAAACCCAAGATGGTTATTATAAGTGCAATAGCTTTAACCACTCACGTTACTACAAACCTTTTGTTTGGTGACATAAAACAATATATTTAACGTGACAAAGGTCAGCGGCTTTTTATTGACCACCGACCTTTGTTTTTTAAGGTATAGTAATAGCTTGGAGATTAGACAAATTAAATAATACATATATTTTTTCAGATGCAAATTTGCCGTGGTTTCAATTGCTTGATCTCCAAGAAGCAATTTTTATAAAATAAGAATTTTGTTAAAACATCAATTATTTTGCAAAAGTACGAAATACTTTAAAATTAATAGTTTAAATGCAAAATATTCATTAACAAAAATAGTTAAAATTAAAAATTATAATAAGAAATTTTGAAAATGATATTTTTTTAAACAGTTTGTTTTGAAACAAAATGTGCATTTATTTATTTTTTTCAAAAAAACAATTTTAAAAAGTTAATATCATTGTTTTATTATTTATAGTATTTACTCGTACGTAATTCTAATCATATATTATCTTATAATATTATTTTATAATTAATAAAATTTCATTATATTTAAAATTTTTATTAAACCTTTGTAATACTAGGGCTATTAAAGCTAGTATCATAATAATTAATAAGATAACCAAAATGTGCTTTTGTATTTATTGCAAAATTGACATCCCAATTTGGGCTTAAATAAAGAAATTCATGTGGGATACAATCTCTATACATAATAAAAGAAAAGAGGTTTAACCACTTGTCATCATTTTAAATCATAACTGCCACATGTCAAGTTTTTAAACACACATTGCCACATATCATTAGGAAACCCAATTTTTCAAAATAAACACGTGGATCCTTCATTCTACCCGGTTATTAATCGGGTTTAAACATACCCGATATTCAAATGTCACCCAAACCCTAAATCGCATCCTCCATTGTTCCTGCCTCATCTTCATCGACATCCTTTGTGTTTTCTTGATTCGGGATTCTTCTCATGCGATTATGCTTTCAGGTTTGCTTCCTTTTCAGTTGATTTTCATTCTTCCTTCACCATCACTTTAATGCGTCCAAACCTTCATTCTCCACCGAATAAAAATCAAATCCCTTCTCAATTATCCATACACATAACCTCATTTCAATCTTGATCGACTCTTCTTCATTATCATTTGGTTTGTATATTTCCCTATATGTTAGGGTTTTTAGGAGCAATCAAAGGGTCAATCGCTCTTCGTTCAAGATGGAAGATAGCCGCTCTTTGATTCGATTTCAAGGTGTACGGTTTCATTAATCTGAGCTTCTGCAAGTTGTGTACTTTTTCTTCATACAAGTCGTTATTGTGTTTGATTTATTTACATATTAAAATATGTTAATGTCATATATGTATATGTGTACCCATACACATATACATATGATTGCTGTAAATTCTAATGTGATTTTATTGTTTCCAACCTTGTAATACAGTTACGACTTAAATCTATTGTAATGTTTGGAATCTTTTCATGTTTTTGTCTTGTTCATGTTTGTCAAGTACCTAAGAATGCCAAACCATTTTCTATATGGAGTCTTGAACTCATAACCACATATGTGTTTTCATTAATATTAATCTCTTGGTATATGGTTGTTTCTTATATACCAATTGGTCATCTGATCACTAACTTTTTGGTTATGATTCCAAGTTCTTTTAAAATATTAGTGGTTTGGTTTATCACCATTTCTTTTTTATAATGTTCCTGGTGTACCTTCCTATTGCAGCCTGATAATTATGAGAAATATTCTCCACATGAAACTGAACAACATCCTTGGACTTTTCTGTGACCCATGGTTTCGTTCTGCGTCATTTACAATCACTCGGTCTTAATTTTCCCCAAAATGTCAGTGTGGTTGTTGTATGTTCTTAAGGAAATCAGTTAGAAGGCTATATGTGCAAGGAAAAGAGAGGCTATATGTGTAAGGAAAAGAGATCAATGAAGCTGGGATTAATGCAAATTTACTGTCCATCAAATTTTTCAACAGTCATTTGTTTATTACATGTCATTATGTTTTTAATATTAATGATTATAAAATCATTTGTTGCAGATGTTGATGGCAAAGGCACTGATGTTGCACTTGGATGGTTAGTTGCTCTCGGTTCACCTTTTACATTTGCTACTACATTAGAACCAGAATATAGAGGCAGTGATGTTGCACTTGGATGGAACAACTACATTAGCTGCAAGTAACCATGCAATCTGATTCAAATTCTTAAATAACATCTCACTGTGTGAAGTAATTTTTTCTAAAACAGCTAATGATTTGATAGTATTATTGTTTATAACACAAGTTACTCATATTTTAACATCCGTGTGCAGTGTGCATTTGATTTAAATTTCAATCATGTACTACATAATGGGCATATTGTAAATGGCACTTAATTTTTACATTGGTCATCTAAGTTAGGTTTACTTTTTTAAAGGAGCAACCATTAAAATATTCATTTTGCGTTTATATGATGAAGATGAACATGGTGGTGCTTCACCGGATGGTAGGTTTTTGATGCGCGGCTAAAAGCTCAGGTTTAAAAGCATAAAATGGCATATTTATAGCATAACTTCGAGTTCAAATGATCTATTTTGTTGTGGTTTGTGTTTGTCAGGGCCGGAACAATTAAGAGTACACTCCGGGATCATATGGGATGTCGGAATGGAGCCCGGAACAGTCGGATACGCGAAACAAATAAAGAAAAACAAATGCTGCATTTAGAAGCCGCGTCGCCGACGCCCAAATACCCCGTCGCCGACGCCTTCTCATTTGCCCTATCGGATTTTTAAACACCCACTTGTTTCATTTGACTTGTTTAAACGGGAATCTTCAACTTGCAGCTGAAATTGCAGAGAATGGGGAGGGAAATCAGGAAGAATCATCACCCTACATCATCCTATGATCCACTTGCTTCATTTTTCCTCCAAGAGACTCATCTTCATAAAAAACAATCATCTTCATCATCAAGAATCATCCATGGAGCCCTAGAACAAGAAAATTCTGTAATTGGGGCTTTTCATCCATCATCAAAGTCAAGCAAAATCAAAAATCCTATGGAGTTGCATACAAGATCATCACCCGGATTCCAAGCCTCAATCAACATGAGAGGCTAGTCTTCTTTGGGTTTTCCCCCGGTTCGCATATTGTAAGACTATGGTTTGTTAACATTTGAAAACTATATTGCATCCTTGTATTTTGTATTTGATTGCTTGAAACATTTATGCTAGTACTTTGATCTTAACTTGAATTCCCAAATTGAACGAATGAGTATGAAATTTGTCTTTGAGAAATGGAGTTGGTCATGTGTGCTATGTAGATGTAGAGTTTGAATGTTCTTGTGTAATGAAGTGTATTATTGTCCGTGTTAACGTTGACGATTCTTGACACCTAAACCTTGCAATGACGAACTCGTTAGCATAAATCATACCTTTGATGCAAGTTAGTTGGATTGGTAGAACCATAACCTTATGATATCAATCGGGGGTGAACCTTGTTATTAAACTTTGTTTTGTTAACCATTGTTCTAAGTTGTTCAAGTTTTACTAATCATTTTAAGCAACCTTTTTGTTTTGCTCATTCCTTTGTGTTGGACAAAGTCTCAAGACCATTTCAAGTAAACACATCAAAGCTCTTATAAACAAAATAGCAAGCTTCATAATTGACTCGTTAGTTCAATTCAAGTCTAAACACAAACCACATACTCCCTGTGATTTGACACCCTTCTTACCATTTGCTACATAGTTTTGGTACTAAGGAACTATACAAATACTATCTTTGACTAGTGCACGCGACAAGCCGGTCAAAATTTTGGCGCCGTTGCCGGGGAGCAGTGCGCTTTGTGTGTAGAATTGTGTTGACTAGTTTGTGATTTTCTGTTTAAGTGTTTGGTTATTTTTGCATCATTCCTTTTCCCTTGTTATGCTGGGTGTGTTATTTGTGTAGATCACAGGTAGCGCATGCATACTAGAGCATCCGAAAGAACCTCTCCGTTGGTGTTTGAACCGGAAATTGAACGCTTTGCAAGAAGGAACCGAACCAACCAAATGGAGGGAGGTAGTAACAACCGACCCCCACCACCACACAACATTCCACAAAATCCACCACCATCACCCACTAATGACCGTAACCCCAACCCAAACCGTAGACGAACTCATAGCCATAGTAACCCAATTTTTGAACATGTGAACCAAAACCCCATGGGTCACTTTGGTCCACCAAACTTACATGAGCTAAGAAATGCCATTAATGACGATGAGCCATTTAGTGTTTCATCTTACCAATCACCCGAACGGGTGAGTGTTCACACCTATCACACGGGTGATAGTGATGATTATGAGTATGACAATGAAGGCAATGGGGAGTTCTACAATGAAGGAGGGTATGATGGTGATTATAGCTACCAAGGTGATAATTATGATGAATGGAACCATGGGTATATGGAGAATGAGAACTACAACTACAACCGTCAACATAGACAAAACCAATTTAGGAATCCAAACATGAATGCCAACCCAAACCAAATTCCTCAGTTTGTCGGTGTAGCTAATCAAGGACCACAAAGAAGATACCCAATGCATCAAGAAGTGAATGGTCCTCCACGCCAACAACCTCAACAAGCTAGAACACAAGGTGTGAATGGTAGGTTCCGACCCATCATATCGGACAATGTCTCTCCTATTGTTCCACCGACTCCGGGAAGGCGTTCATTTGATTGCAAGCCCAACTACATCAACATCTTACCTCATTTTCATGGCATGTCAATGGAGGAGCCTTACACACATATATCCGAATTCTCCGACATATGTGGCACAATTGGAGGACACAACTTCTCACAAGATGAGGTGCGTTTAAGATTGTTCCAATTTTCATTGAAGGACAAGGCAAAGCAATGGTTTTTAACCTTGCCGGCTAATAGTATTCGAACATGGGGAGACATGCAACAAGTCTTCCTTGACGAATACTATTCAATGGCCAAAACGGATGAAATGAGGGACGAGATCCGGACATTCCAACAACAATCCGGAGAGCCACTTCATGAAGCTTTTACTCATTTCAAAGAGTTGATAAGAAAGTGTCCACATCACCAAATTGAGCTTTGGGAGCTAGTGAAGAGTTTTGTGAACGGATTGACAAAAGAAGAAAGAAAATACCTCAAGTCTACTAGCAATGGAACCTTGTTGAATAACCCCGAGGAAGAGGATTGGGAGTTCCTTGAAAGGATGAGTAAGAACTCAAGAGCCGAAGAATCTGCGGATAGGAAAGCGAAGCAACCTATTCCAAAATCCACCTCCGACATTGACTCAAGTGCAAAGGATCGAATAGCCGCGTTGGAAAGGGAGTTAGCTCGCATGAAGAAGAAAGATGTAAATGCGGTCAATTCGCGGTTTGTGAAGAATGTGGGGACATTGGTCATAGAGCCGATAGTTGTCAAGTAAACATAGCTCAAGGAACCGAAGAGGTAAATCAAGTTTATGGAGACCGGAAGCCTTTTGACATGAACTCCAACACTTACCATCCGGGTTTGAGGAACCATCCCAACCTTAGGTATGGTAATCCTTCAAACCAAATGAACCCAAACTTCCAACTGGCAAACCAAGGTGGACAAGGCTATCAAAACCGCCAAGGGAACAATCAAGGCGGAAATTACAACCAAGGTGGCTACCAAAGGAACAACTACAATCAAGGAGGTAATCAAGGCTACAATCGGGATGGCAACTTCCAAATAAATTACAACAATAATCAAGGTGGACCATCGGGAAGCCAAGGTGGTGGAGATAACTCGTTGAATGCAAAGTTAGATGCTCTTATGAACATGGTGAAAGAATCTAACAATGACATCAAGGAGATGAAGAGAGCAAATGAAGTAAGAGACAAATCACATGAAGCTCTCACAAGGCAAGTTGGTTAACTAGCCAAAGATTTGGGCCGACTTAAGGGAAGCGGTGGAAGATTGCCAAGTGATACAACCGTGAATCCACAACATCAAGGCTCAAATTCTAAAAACACACGCGAGGTATCAATCAATAAACTTACTTTGCGTAGTGGCAAGATAGTTGACAATGGTGTTAAACCACCACCACCCCAATTTGTTGAAGGGGTGGTGGAAGATGTTACTGATGAAAGTGACGATGAGGGTGAAAGTAGCCAAACGGGTCAAAATGAAAATTTTTCTGAAAAATCTAAAACCAAACCCGTTGAGGTTACACAAACCCCTAAGGCTAAGGAAAAGGTGGTGGAGGGTAATACCGTCCCTTTTCCCGAAGCTCTTAAGGCACCCTTGCAAAAAGTGGTAAAGAAGAGAGGCCCACAACAAGATGAAATGTGGGAAATTTTTAAACAAGTGAAAATTAATTTACCACTTTTAGATGCAATCAAGCAAGTTCCTTCATATGCTAAGTACTTAAAAGAACTATGTTCCCAAAAGAGAGTTCATAAATTCCCTAAAAAGCTTGATTTGACTGAAAATGTGAGCTCTATTCTTTCGGGTGCCCTTCCACCTAAGCTACAAGACCCGGGAGCGCCCATTATATCTCTTCAAGTGGGAGAATTCAAAATGACAAGGGCACTCTTGGATCTTGGTGCTAGTGTAAGTATTTTACCGGGTAGCTTGTATGATCAATACGACTTTGGTCCGCTTCAAGAAGCTAAGACCACCGTGGTATTAGCCGATTTAACACCCAAGCTTCCTCGTGGGATAATTACCGATGTGATAGTAAAAGTTGAGGATTTTTATTATCCGGTGGAATTTTTAGTACTTGATTATGTTTCCATGGATCAAACCAAACAACCTACGGTTATCTTGGGTCGACCATTTTTGGCAACTTCAAACGCCCAAATCAATTGCAAAACGGGAACGGTTGACATGACATTTGGTAACCATAGGTTGAGGCTTAATGTATTTTCAGGTGTGACTAACCCTCCTATTAATGATGAATGCTACATAGCCGACATTATTGATGAGTGTATACCTCTAGGCGACATGGTCGTTGATGAGGAAAACACAATGGAGGATTGTTTCATGTGTGACAGGTTGAGAGTGGAAACTGAAAAGCAATTAGAGGAGGAAGAAAGGGAGCTAATGATTGCGGCCATGAGGAGTGAACGACCACCATGGTCGGTTCAAGTGGAGCCACTACCCGAGAAGATCGACACCGGGTTGAAACCTTCATTGCAAGAACCACCACAAGTTGAATTGAAAGAATTACCAAAGCATTTAAAATATGCTTTCCTTGGTAAGAATGAAACTTTACCTGTTATTATTACTTCTAATCTATCCATTGAACAGGAAGGCGCGTTGATGGAGGTGTTGATTGCTAACAAGGAGGCGATTGGATGGACCATTGTGGATTTAAAAGGAATTAGCCCCTCAATTGTTATGCACAAAATCATCACGGATCCGGAAGTCAAACCATCACATGATGCCCAACGAAGGTTGAACCCAAACATGAGAGAGGTAGTCAAGAAGGAGGTATTGAAGTGGCTAGATGCAGGTATCATCTTTGCAATCTCTGACAGTACTTGGGTGAGCCCTACACAAACTGTACCAAAAAAAGCGGGCATCCAAATTGTTAAAGATGACTCAGGTAATGAGGTAGCTACCCGGCCAGTAACCGGGTGGAGAATTTGTATTGATTACAGGAAATTGAATGCTGCTACCTCAAAAGATCATTTCCCCTTACCATTCATTGATCAAATTGTTGAGAAACTATCAGGTCAGAAATTTTATTGCTTTCTAGATGGTTATTCAGGTTATAACCAAATAGCTATTCATCCTGAAGATCAGGAAAAGACTACATTTACTTGCCCTTATGGCACGTTTGCATTTAGGCGAATGCCCTTTGGGTTATGTAATGCCCCCGCCACCTTTCAAAGGTGTATGATGAGTATCTTTTCAGATATGGTGGGGGAGTCATTAGAAATCTTCATGGATGATTTCTCAATTTTTGGCACATCTTTTGAATTATGTTTGCTTCAATTAGAAAAAGTTTTAAAAAGATGTGTTGGTTTGGTCCTTAGTTGGGAAAAGAGCCATTTTATGGTTCAAGAATGGATAGTATTGGGTCATGTTGTGTCTAGCCGTAGGATAGAGGTAGACCATGCTAAAGTGAAGGTTATTTCCACTTTACCTCACCCCACTAATGTTAAGGGCATTAGGTCATTCTTGGGGCATGCCGGTTTTTATAGAAGATTCATAAAGAGATTTAGTGTCATAACCAAACCATTGTGTAATCTATTGTTAAAAGATGCCCCATTTGAGTTTAATGAAGAATGTGTAAAAGCCTTTAACATCTTGAAGCAAAAACTAATTGAAGCTCCAATCTTGCAATCACCTGATTGGAAATTGCCTTTTGAAATAATGTGTGATGCGAGTGACTATGCTGTTGGGGCTGTCTTGTGTCAACGGGTTGATAAGAAACCCGTTGCCATATACTATGCAAGTAAAACCCTCTCAGATGCCCAATTGAATTATACAACAACTCAGAAGGAATTACTTGCGGTGGTATATGCTTTAGATAAATTTCGGTCCTATATATGGGGTAGCAAGGTTATTGTCTATTCTGACCATTCTGCTGTTAGGTACCTCATGGAGAAAAAGGACGCGAAGCCAAGGTTGATTCGTTGGATTTTGTTATTGCAAGAATCCAATCTTGAGATCCGAGACAAGAAAGGGAGTGAAAATGTAGTAGCGGATCATTTGTCAAGAATTCAACCGGTGGAAGAAGATACCACGCCAGAGATAAATGAGCAATTCCTGGATGAATACATCATGTCTATCACCACCAATAACCCCTGGTACGCCCATTTTGCAAACTATTTGGCTACAGGTACATTGCCGGAAGGATGGAGTAGAAGAAAGAAACAACACTTCAAGGCTCAAGCAAAACATTACATTTGGGATGAACCGGATCTGTTCAAAGTTAGAGCTGACCAAATCATCCGAAGATACCGGATGAGGAGATCCCATGTGTGTTGAGCATGCTTCACGAATCGGCATGTGGGGGACATTTCAGTGGACAAAAGATGGGTCACAAAGTCCTTTCTTGTGGTTTTTATTATCCTACCATCTTCAAAGACTCCCATGAATTTGCCAAGAGTTGCATAAACAAAAACAAACAAACAAACCCAGTATGTCCCACTCAAGAGCAGGGTCTGGGAGGGGTAGGTGGTGGCAAGTCTTTCCTCTATCTAGATAGGTAGAGAGACCGCTTCCAAAGAGACCCCTGGCTCGATAGCAAAAGCAGTAACGCTAACGAATAGACATATAATCAAACAGATGATATGTGGTATATGGTATATGGTATATGGTACGGCACACATCAGACGACAAATATTAAAATATGCCAAGAGTTGCATAAGATGCCAACAATTGGGGAGTGTGACAAGAAGAGATGAAATGCCTATGCAACCAATTTTGGTGGTGGAAATCTTTGATGTTTGGGGCATTGACTTCATGGGCCCTTTTCCAAACTCTTTTGGTAACCTCTATATCTTGGTGGCGGTCGATTATGTCTCTAAATGGATAGAAGCAATCGCCACCAAGACCAATGACCATAAGTTAGTATGCAAGTTTGTCCAAACCAATATTTTTTCAAGATTTGGTATCCCTCGCGTGATAATAAGCGATGGGGGATCACATTTTAAAAACTTCAACTTTGGCAAACTTCTAAAACGTTATGGTGTTGACCATAGGATTGCAACACCATACCATCCACAAACAAGTGGACAAGTAGAGGTTTCTAATAGGCAAATCAAATAAATTTTGCAAAAAACGGTACGACCCGATCGTAAGGATTGGTCAACTAAACTAGATGATGCCTTGTGGGCGTATCGTACCGCTTACAAGACGCCTATTGGAACCACTCCCTACCGGTTGGTCTATGGAAATGGTTGTCATTTACCTGTAGAGTTAACTCATCGTGCCTTGTGGGCGGTTAAAACTGTTAATATGAACTATGAGTGTGCAGGTAAACAAAGACAATTGGCGCTGAATGAGTTAGAAGAGATAAGGGATGAAGCCTATGAAACCGCATCCGCATATAAGGACAAGATGAAGCGGGTTCATGATGCCAAGCTTCGTTTGAAGGAGTTCAAGCCCGGACAAAAGGTATGGTTGTACAACTCACGCCTAAAGCTATTTCCCGAAAAGCTAAAGAGTAAATGGACGGGTCCATATTTGATCATCCGGGTGGGCGAGTTTGGAGATGTAGAGATTGAAGACTTTGATGACCATTTAAGGAAAACGGTGAATGGACACCGCCTTAAACCATACCTTGACCCAAATGACATAAATAGGGCAGACAAACAATCTGAGTGCTTGTTGTTGAGCACTCTTGATGAGGTACCGATTTGATCACAGCACCGCAAAGTCCGGCTAATGACAGGTAAACTTAGCGCTGCGTGGGAGGCAACCCACGAGAGGTAACTTGTACATATTTGTTGTTTTGCACTGCTTAGTTTAGTATAGACCATTTCAGCCCTCATTTAGTGTTGCCAAGCCAAATCCGAGTCACAAAATCACATTGCGCGTGCGACTTGTGTGTATTCGGGACAATACACGTGTGTTCGGGGGTGATATATATATAGGTATATATATCAACATTTTTTAATCTATGGTGTGTGTGTGTTAATTTTTATATTTTATGTATGATATTTATCTATATATGAGTGTGGAAATTCTGGTAAAAAAAAGGGGGTTCTAGAGCCCGTCGCCGACGGGCTAACACCCCGTCGCCGACGCGGGTACTCGCGTAGACCATACCCCCCGTAGGCAGTAAGATAACGCGTAGACGAAAACTGGAATTTCTGGGCTGCGTCGCCGACGCCCCAATACCCCGTCGTCGACGCGCTGTTTTGCCGTCGCCGACGCGCCCTCTATCCCAGCTGCGTAAAAATTCGTTTTTTTTCAAATTTTAACCCATTCTCAACCACCCAAACCCTATCTTCCGGATTTTTACCCCATCACAACACCCATTCCATCCCAAAACAGATTCCCACTCCCATTATCATCCAACCAATTCAAGTCTTTCACTCTTCTTCTCCAAAAACTCTCAAGAACCCTAAATCTCTTCCATAACCCAACTTCTTCCAAACTTAACCAAATCCAACCATTCTTGTGTCCAAAGTGCTTAGTTTTTCATGAGGAACAAAAGCCCTAACATAGTTTTTGCTAATTCCTTGTTGTTAAAGAGAAATCTAAGGTGCAAAATTCGGATTTTTTTGGGTTTTTCTTCAAGTATCTTTCAATTGCAACTTGTTGGGTGAAACTCTAAGCACATAAGGTATGGTTTCTTCTCATTCTATTACTAGCACTACATAGTTTGTAGAAATTATCTCTTGAACATGAATGTGATTAGTAAAGCTAGTCTTGAATATGTATGGATTGTTGAGTAGAAACCTTTGGTTGAGTTTAGATTATGTATGACAAATGTAGATACAAAGCAAGTGTGGGGAGAGGGTTCTAGCACAAGTATTCTTGAGAAATAGGCATAGAACAAAGATGAAAGTTGTGAAAATTTGTATACATGGTTGTAAGCATATGATAGCATGTCATGGATAAACATAAAAGAAAAACTCATTGTTGAAAGTAAACTTAAGTTTTGAAGATAATGCAACATATTGTTTGTCAAGAACATACTTGTTTATCCAAATTTACAAGAGAAGCATATGCTTACAAAACCATGATCTATGCCTATTTGTTGGAATTGTTTGAATGCAAGTAATTAATGGGTGTATTTGTTAGTTGTGTTGTAGTTCAATGGCGAGTAGAAAAAGGAGCAAGACCTCAAGAGGTGCAAGTTCATCCTCTCGTAGGGTGATGAACTGGGAACAAGAAAGCTCAGTTGCTGATGATGATGCAAGGCTATTTCGCCAAGACTGGAAGTGGACACAACACAAGAATGACAAAATCAGGGAGAAATGGGAATACGACGCCCAAAAACGATTATGCGACTTCCATAATAGAGCTACTGAAATCCGTCTGTGGAAGTGGAAAATGGCAAAGGTCCAGAATGGCGTCCCAGGTGTGTGTGTGCCGGAGAGAGTGGTTAATACTGAAGAGCTCTCAAAGATAGGGATAACACAAAAATTCGAAGCTCTAGGGTGGGAGAGAGCTTTAGACTGGTGTGCAGAAAATACACACCAGGGTTATTTGGGGGCGGTAGCCGAATGGATGGCTTCATTAAGATTTGAAAACAAAAGCAGCCATCCATCACAATGGAGGTTATCAGGGGAAACTGGTGCGGGTACTATGGTGATGTCTTTTGAGACGATGAACCGGATCGCCCAATTTGATTCTTTGGGCCAGGGCAACTACTATTACTATCATATGGATCGATTTTTTTCAAAGCCCGTTCTAGAAGCAGACCCGGTAAATTTAATCAGCTTGACTGTTCCCTTCCGTGAAGGTGCTGAACTTGACAGGAACCACTTGTCTCTCGAAGGAAAAATTCTACAAAACATCTCCCTTGAAAATGTGATGGTACGATTGGGAGATCGAGGGAAAGTGAGAACCTGGGACTGCAGAATTCTACATTCTTTACTTTATGGAAGCCCCAAACTCTCATGGAGACATATAGTTATGATGAATATTTAGGAATCAAGGGAACTATATGCTAGGAAAATGGTCCCATATATTCGGCTGATTAGTGCTATGATCGTGCAACAAGATTGCCTTCCTCCAGAGGCACTCTGGGTCAGTAAACCTTTGGACTACTTTGATTTTAAGAAGATGAGAGCATCAAAGATTTTTGTTGACCAGCAAAGGTTTACATTTGTTGTTTGGGATACTGAAACCGGACAATCTTTTACTGCAAGAGACCCAGATGCTCCTCCATCGGATGAATTTGAAGCCATGGAGGAAGAAGAGGCACAACCCGAGGAAAAAAGGCCCTCAAGAAGGCGAGCTGCCCGTCAACATCGAGAGGTGTCTGATAATGTAGCTGAATTCACTGTGAGACGAAGGCAGCCGGGTTGGGAATCTTTGCAGGTCGGGCACAGGCAGACATATGACAATGTGTCTGCTCTGATGGGAGAAATGAGAGAAGTAGAGGAAGTAAGAAGAGAGAGTGAAAGGGTGTGGAGGCTGCAGCAAATGGAACGTTGGGCACAACAAGAAGCCCAAAGGATGGAAAGGGAGCAGTTAGAAGACAGGCGTTGGATGGCCCTAGCAACAGCCCAACAAATGGCTGTCAACAACGCCTACATTCTCCATGAACAGGAAAGGCATCACCGGGATCTTGAAGCAGGTCGAAGCTATCAAGATTTTACCCCGTGGACAGATTATTCGACCATCAGGGACCAGCCAGAACAGGTGCAACAGTCAGTGAATTGGCCCCAGGGCGTGGCGTCCAGCTTCACACCCATTCCTGCGCCACCACCAACTGAAGGGGGAGCATTTAACAACTTCAATGAGATGTTTTCTGCTCTAACTGGCTATCCTTATCAACCATACCCGCCAAGAGATCCAAATAAGCGCTACCAAAGATAGGCGGCGAGGTATGATTTATGTGTTTGTACAGTTTATTTAAATGTTTGTGTGTGTTTGTTTTTTTTCTGTTTCTTTTAATTCTGTATTTGTCTTTGTTGAGTAGTTATTGAGGTTCCATAATTCATGCTAATTGATTGGTTGTCAAAGAGGTGAGAAGCTTGCTTCTACACAATTTTTAGAATTGCAGGTTTTGTGGTACTTGGATTGAAAAGCTAATGTCAAGAAAAAGTGAAGAAATCCAGGTGCACATGTTCCTTTCAGCATGATTATCTTAGTATTTTGAATAAGTGGAACGTTGTTTTAGGCCGGGAAAACCTTTGGGGAAGAAATTTGTATCACATCCCTTATGTTTTGAAAAGATTTTCACCCACATTGAGGACAATGTCAATATTAAGTGTGGGGATGGGGGAAAAATAGAAAAATTTTCAAATTTTCAAATACTTTTTGGTCCTCATTTTATGCAAACAACTTAGATTGTCACCAAAAGATTTTCAAACCGAGAAAATTGGGTAAAAGGTCGTTAGTCATGGTTGCCCCGAATAGTCTCACCAAGTGCTTTTAAAGAAAACTTTAAGTGAGATGCCTAGCTAGTTTTAGCATGCTTTAAAATAGTCACACATGCTACATGTCGGCAACCCATTTCTCCTCCATCATATTAGTTTTGAGCCATACTTACCTAGATTGCTAGATCACTTACATATATATAAAAGTTCATTTGTTGAGTGTGATCATTATGCGATTAATTGGTAGAACTTGTATGGTTTGATACGTGCTAAGACCGCAAAGGAATATGTGAACGGAGATGAAAAGGCATTAGGATCCCCCATTATTCCCTATTACCCATAAAGATTACAAAACTATACCCCTAGTTGCCAATTTTGAGCCTATTTATGCGAACACAAGTATGTGTAATAAATTGTCCTTTCGTTTGTCAACCCACTAGCCGAGCATCAAAGACTTATCCTCTTGAAAATTTTGATGAGAATCCAATTGATTGTGTCTTAGTGTTAGTCAAATTAGTGTTCTTTAGTTATATATATACCAAAAAAAAATTTGAATGAAAAGAATATATACAATTGTGTTTGAAGAAAAGATGTCAAGAAAAAGGAAAAAAAATAGAATAAGAAAAGCGTTGGGATAGAAATTACCCGAGTACCATTATTAGTAGTTTGTATTGTTTTGGATTTCTCATCACATTAGCCATTAAATAAAGCCTTATTCCTCACCCAAGCCTAAGCCTAAAAACCACAAAAGTCCTTTGATCTGGGAATTATTCCATTAAAGCGGTGGAGGCACGATTGCTTTACAAGCTTATGCTCACATTATTGCATATGGTTTGAGTGAAAAACATACTAGCACATCACATGCTAGTCCACAAAATAGCTGAGAGGAGCGTATCATTGTGAGGGGCATGAAACATGTGTGCAAGAGTTTAAAGCATGGTAGGATTAGTTAGGCAAGTCTTGGCTTGTTATTACATATATCATTCACTTATGAGCTTGAGGGGCGGGTATGACTTTGGACCCTAACTTAATAGAAGGTGAGAAATTTCTAAATGTCTTGTAATGTTTTGAAAAATATTTTATGGTAGTTTGCTTGAGGACAAGCAATAGATAAGTGTGGGGATGTGATGCGCGGGTAAAAGCTCGGGTTTAAAAGCACAAAATGGCATATTTATAGCATAACTTCGAGTTCAAACGATCTATTTTGTTGTGGTTTGTGTTTGTCAGGGCCGGAACAATTAAGAGTACACTCCGGGGATCATATGGGATGTCGGAATGGAGCCCGGAACAGTCGGATACGCGAAACAAACAAAGAAAAACAAATGCTGCATTTAGAAGCCGCGTCGCCGACGCCCAAATACCCCGTCGCCAACGCCTTCTCATTTGCCCTGTCGGATTTTTAAACAGCCACTTGTTTCATTTGACTTGTTTAAACGGGAATCTTCAACTTGCAACTGAAATTGCAGAGAATAGGGAGGGAAATCAGGAAGAATCATCACCCTACATCATCCTATGATCCACTTGCTTCATTTTCCCTCCAAGAGACTCATCTTCATCAAAAACAATCATCTTCATCATCAAGAATCATCCATGGAGCCCTAGAACAAGAAAATTCTACAATTGGGGCTTTTCATCCATCATCAAAGTCAAGCAAAATAAAAAATCCTATGGAGTTGCATACAAGATCATCACCCGGATTCCAAGCCTCAATCAACATGAGAGGCTAGTCTTCTTTGGGTTTCCCCCGGTTCGCATATTGTAAGACTATGGTTTGTTAACATTTGAAAACTAGATTGCATCCTTGTATTTTGTATTTGATTGCTTGAAACATTTATGCTAGTACTTTGAGCTTAACTTGAATTCCCAAATTGAATGAATGAGTATGAAATTTGTCTTTGAGAAATAGAGTTGGTCATGTGTGCTATGTAGATGTAGAGTTTGAATGTTCTTGTGTAATGAAGTGTATTATTGTCCGTGTTAACGTTGACGATTCTTGACACCTAAACCTTGCAATGATGAACTCGTTAGCATAAATCATACCTTTGATGCAAGTTAGTTGGATTGGTAGAACCATAACCTTATGATATCAACCGGGGGTGAACCTTGTTATTAAACTTTGTTTTGTTAACCATTGTTCTAAGTTGTTCAAGTTTTACTAATCATTTTTAAGCAACCTTTTTGTTTTGCTCATTCCTTTGTGTTGGACAAAGTCTCAACACCATTTCAAGTAAACACATCAAAGCTCTTATAAACAAAATAGCAAGCTTCATAATTGACTCGTTAGTTCAATTCAAGTCTAAACACAAACCACATACTCCCTGTGATTCGACGCCCTTCTTACCATTTGCTACATAGTTTTGGTACTAAGGAACTATACAAATACTATCTTTGACTAGTGTACGTGACAAGCCGGTCAGTTTTCTTCTAAGCAATTTATTTGTTGTTAAGAATTTAGTTTATAATCAATTTATTTGTTGTTACTAACAGGTTTGAAGATATTAGTCCAAGAATTTCAATACGGGAACATTTCAGGAGTATGTGGAGCCGATTTTACTTAATTAGGTGTCCATTTTTTTATTAATTTAGTCAATATTTTGGTCTGTCAAACCGTATATTTGATGTTTTATTTACTATATTTTAGTTGAAAAGAAATGAAGTAACGAATCCAACTTCTTCTTCAGCTTTGACAAATTAATGCATGATTCATCTCTCATTATAGGCTTTTAGCAATCATAATATTTGTGGAGCTTGTAGAATCTATGGTCAGAGAACGTATGGAAGATATTGAGGATCGATTGCTAATTAGTTTGAAATGGTAAGCTTTTTAGTCATGTTATTTCATTGCTTAGTGTTTCACTAATTGTTAAGTTGCTTTTCAATCATAATTGCTTTCATTTTCTATGTTCATGATCAATAGAAAAATGCATTTGCTAAAGATACCTTTGTTGAAAAGAAAACCTTTTAAAAACATAATTATAATGAAATAATGTGAAAACAACCACTAGCCTGACCTTAACATTAGAACAGTTATTGATAACATAATTGTTTTCATCAACTGACTGATTACCTTGGTATTTAAGAGGTAAAGAAGGATGTAACTGGTGTTAGGTTTCATGTTGGTTGACAAGTTGAGGTATATCCTTCTGCATTTGGTATTTAACATGTAATATAAAGGAGTTTAATTAAGGCGGACTATTATGTAGAATGTATTTTCAGGTTTAAGTATTGTTGAACTTTTGTAGTATATGATTTGAGTTTGAATAAAATTAAAAATGGTGGTTTGACCAGTCATATCTTAGCGTTAAAAGTTGTGTTTTAGTCATGCTTCTAAGAAACATTGACAAAGAAAGTGAGATATGTAATGAAACTCGACTACAAGTAGGTATTATTTGGAAATAGTGTTTTAAAAGTCAAGAACTTAAGATTATGTAACTGGTTCTATCCATATTTACTTAATTTTCACATGCTTATATATTATAGGAAATAGTACCAATTAATTATTTATAATTGTACTTATTTTAAAATTAACTTTTTCACCCCGTGTAACACACGGGTCGTTGGACTAGTTTTATATAATTGTGATTTGTATTTTATACTCTACAAAAAACGCCACGTAACATTAGACATCTTTTAAATCGTTGATATTTAGCTCCAAGTTCGTCTTGCACGACTAGGTCAAACACATCATTAGTTATGAAAAAAGTGTCGTTGTAAGTTGTAACTGATATTATATAATTTTAGTCTTGTGATCGTGTTTATATTACTTGAGGTATTATCTACTGATATTGAATAAAATTTGTTTTCTAACTTATCTAACATGTAAAATAAATTTTTTTCCGTATTCAAATATCCAAACAATTCAAACGCAATCCTATCATTTACCACATATCAGAATTTACCCATTAAACGGTAACGCAAATGTACAAATTCGGTGAACCGTATAGAGTCAATTAAACATCAGTAGTTAAAATTCACATGATTTCTAAGTTTTCAAAGCCTAAAATCTATTCTTGTTTTGCTTTTTTCCATCTTTAAACAATCATGTCCAAAGGTAATGCAACTTACGTGATTATAACATGGTTCGAAAGTTTCTTAATTCATCTCTGTCAAACGAGGGTCGTCGAAATGATCGAATGACAACCTCTTTTGAATCATGAACTTAGCCATTCTATCCTAGCGATATTTATGTTGAAACTCCGGATACTTCAATCGTTTGATATTGTTAGTTGACCTCAAGTCCTAGTGCTTTTCACCATCCTTCAATCATTTTCTAAATGATTTTTTAAACCTGAATTTGAATCTGATTTGAAAAAACAAACTATAATTCTTGCATCGACCGAGGCTCAGATTATTTGACATTTCTCATAAATTAAATTTTGACCAAATACTTTGGTTACTCGTTGTTGTTATAATCATCATTACGATTGCTTCACGTGAGAAAACACCAACACCAATGAATGATTGTCTATTTTCGAAAGCCATCTAGGAGTGTTTTAAGACAACTTTTTTGTTATTGCGATTTTAAAGAGTAGAGAACTTTTTCGAGTGTTATGATTAAAGTAATACATCCAGTACGTACCTATTTATACTAACATACGGTGGTAAAATGATAATAAAAAATTTGAAAAAATGTGTAAAAACCAGCTACTTAACGACTGTATCTTTAAAATAGTTTGAACCGGCTCCTTGGACCGGTTTCACTTAAGTCGATTTTAAACTGAGTTCTCTCTTTAAATGCCCAAACTGAGGTTTCACTTAATTAAGTCGATTCCAACCCAAGTTCTCTCTCTAAATCCTGAGGTTTCACTTTAAGTCGATTCCATACTGAGTTCTCTCTCTAAATGTCCCGACCAGAACGAGACAACCACCCAGTTCCATCCAAACCCGTTTTGTTTTTGGTTTCAGGTCGGGTTCTAACCACCTTTAGGTTCCCAAATGGTTTTTTTTACTTTTACCATCTCTACGGCCCCGATGAATTTTGTTATGTTAAATAACAACTATCTAAAGGATCTAAGAAAAGGTTTGTTAACTAAAGAAGTTAATATGTTGAATTTTGGTATGTTAAAATCCATCGATATAATAAAAATACTTGAAAATTTCGTGAACTCATTTTTACATATGGAAATTATATGTTTAATAAAATATACGTCGTTTAGTTTTTTTTAAAATAGTATCTTGTTAATTTTGAATTTTATATATTAACAAAGTAAACATTTTATAAAAAAAAATATACCATCTTAATAAATATAACAACCGACAGATTATTGTTTTAGAAAAAGTGTGAGGTTATTCTGCAAAGTGTATTTTTGCTACAAAGTGTGAGAAAACACAATGAGCCTAAAAAAGTCACAAAAAAATTAATATCTCACAATCTAAATCAAACAAACAAACAAACAAACAAACCCAGTATATCCCACTTAAGAGCAGGGTCCGGGGAGGGTAGGTGTAGGCGAGTCTTTCCTCTATCTTGTTAGGTAGAGAGACCGCTTCCAAAGAGACCCCCGGCTCGATATCTCACAATCTAAATCGAATTTTAAAAAAGTACTTCGGAGCCTCTGTTCCTCTCGTTGTCCTCTTTCAGAAAATAAATAAAATAAAATTTCATTATGTCTTTATATGACACAATGACGTTATTGTGACTTTTATATTGACACAATGACGTCATTGTGTCTTTCATAATTGACACAATGAAGTCATTGTGTCTTTTCATAAATGACACAATAAAAAAATGTTAATTTTTTTATTTTTTTTAATTTTTCATTTATTTTTTTCTTAGTGAGGACGACTAAGGGAACAAAAGCTCCGAATTACTTTTTTGAAATTCGATTTAGATTGTGATATATATTTTTTTGTGCCTTTTTTTGACTCATTGTGTCTTCTCACACTTTGTAGCAAAAATACACTTTGTATTTGAACTTTTTTCTTAGAAAAAAATCAAAAGTAAGTACATTTAAAAAAAATCGTGGACTTTAATATACAAAATTAGTATAATGATTTTTTCATGTATTTTTACAAGTGAATGGGGATTAATATACAAATTTAATTTTTTTTAAAAGCTAAAGATGCTATTAAACTCTTTTTAAAAAGAAAGATATGCTATTTACCACTAGATATTTAAACTCTCATCAATTTAATGAGTATAAACATTAGATATTACTAGGCCAAGAGACCATCAACACAAAATTAAGTTGGAGGACTTTTCATGATAAAACAAAAAAAACATATTGATTCTTTATGGTATTAAACTCTTTTTAAAAAGAAATATATGCTACTTACCTCCTTGGAGGTCATGTGTTTCATGGAAGCTGAATTTTACATGATTTGATTAGTTTGTAAAATATTGACATCAATTTTCGGTAACTGCCCATGATTATTAGAAAATTATGGAACCCGATTCTAAAGTGAATATTTTTTATTATATTCCTAGTTTTTTTCTAAAGTTTTTTTTAGCAACGACCTTGCTTTGAAGGATATATATTATTTTAATAGGGTTCCCTCATCCGTTAGTATTTTGATAATAACATACTGATTTTAACGATCCAAGTCTGGCTCACCTAAAAACACTATCAAAGAGAACCCATCACTATAGAAAATCCCAATGAGTCAAGTTTGAACTTGACACCTTACGGATTCCAAACTCAAGCCATCACTCAAATGTCACTAAAATTTAGACCACAAGGCCAATTGTATTTAACATGTTTACTTAATCATCTAAAAGTTACCGTAGGTGATGAGGTGTCGTCAGGGGTGAGCAAATCTTAACCATAACCGACCATTAACCGATAGCCGATATAACCGACGGTCATGGTTATTATGATTAACTACTAGATCGGTTATGGTTATAGTTAAGGGTGGCCATAACCGAACTTTAACCAAAACCAAACAACAAGTTTAATCTATAAAAACACTAGTTTTTAATTTTTTTTCACTTTTAAATATATAAAATAAATGTACATTCACTATCTTACATACACATGCTATATTTTCAAAAGACTTGTTGATATATATTTGTTACTAAACGTACATAGATTCTTGAAAAGCAATAAGTTTGTTTAGCAGTGGTGGTGATGGTAATCATAGTAGCATGAACATAGTAGCAACATAAGCAACAAAAACAATAGTAGTAAACTAATTTATTTTTTAGGTTGAAATATTTTAAAGTGTTAAACGAGTCGTAAACAGGTTAGACTGACTCTTGATGGTAACATTAGCTCAGTTTTTCTTTCACGTTTTGACCCAAGAAGTCAAATTTTGTGAAACTGAGAGAGACAGGTTACTATAACACAATACCTCTGCATTTAAAGAATAAAGGATCATTACTGATGCAAAAAGTGGGTGAAGTGAAGAAAAGTTAAAACTTCATAGGTTATATCAGGGTCAGTTCATTATGCCTACATGTCAAACTTACTTGAGAAACATGCATGAGACCTACAACAGAAATATGATGAATGAGTCAGAATCATCATATAAACTGATTATACGCTAATTATAATCACATTACCTCCAGAAAACACATGTATTGTATTATAAACAAGCATAAACAAAGCACGAAAATTTCCTGCAGAAATTTTATATATATGCAGCCCAAAAGCATCAGATGAATGATAACACATAACATATGAAAAGTTGCTAAGATCTTTTAAAGAATCAAGTTGTATACCCCCAACATATCAAAACATCAAAAGATTTGACGAACATTGTACAATGAACTCTTCAAGAAACACCCGAGTCAAGACATAGAACAATACCCCAAGCATGACAGATACAGGAAGCGCAGGCAATGCTTTCTGATATAAAGCAAGAAGAATAAGAGTAATACCAAGGCCCGCTATAATGGCAAGATAACACGCGTAAACCGTCATGAAATCATACATTGCAGCCCTCCCCACCAGCACACTGTAGAAGATAAAGTCCCCTAAACCGAGCTTGATGGCACCCGATGAACCCAACCCAATCCCCTCAAGAGCAAAGTTCTCAGGTTCGACACCATGGTCCCTGACCCGCTCAATCAATGGAGCTGATAGCTCATGAACACGACCCTCTTCAACAGTTTGAGAGCTTCCGAGGGACTCTGAATCAACTTGGGACCCGGTTTGTGATTCAGGGTTAACAGGCCTCTCTCTCCATACCCTTCTTTCAACAACAGTATGACTCGTAGGATTCATTACGGGTCGGGCTTCATAAACAAGGGCTGGGATATCTTCGTCCCTCGATATAGCAAGCTCGACTAACAACCGCAATGGACCAACAGGTAACAAAACAGCTGCAAGATCATACAAAGCCATAGCAACCAAAAGCACCCAAGTGGTCCATTCAGGCAGCATAGTAAACCAATAAGCAGTCAAAACACCAATAACCACCATATAAGATTGAGTCACAAAGATGGGAACTTTCGACATAAAAACCGCAAGAACCCCAACAATTGTAAAGTTGAACAACAACACCACATAAGTAAAACAATCAATTGCAATTCTAAACACTTGAATCAAGAAAAGACCAATCTCACCACCCATGAACCCTAAAACAAGAAAAGCAGAGAAACCCATGTAGTATTTCAAGAAACCTGTGCACCTAAAGTAGAAAAGGAGTACCAACAAGAAAGTGACAACAGTCACAACAGCAACAAACACAAGTGAGTTCAAAAGGGCGCCTTTGAATTTATCCCATTCAGAATCAGATGAGTCCTCAGTGTAAGCTATGGTGGCTATGGTGGAGATTGAAGAAGCGTTTGATGAATCAGTGTCCAATACAGAGACTAAAATGACTACTGAAAACATGCAGATTGAAACTGGGGTTATGATTCTAATGATTTCTTCGCCTAGCGAATGAAGAATACCTGTGGATCTTTCGTTTTGGTCCATAATCTGATTTGGGTTTCAGTAAAAATTGAAGCTTTTTAGGGTTTCAATTGGGGATTTGATGAAATTGGATGAGATTAGGGGAGACTGGAGAGAGAACTGAAATTCTTGATTTTCAATTCTACCTCAATCAATCACCCGTTTCGTTGGTAGTATCGAGCATTGATAGGTGGGTGAGTGGGTCGGGTTCAAGTACGGATATGATCGGATCTTTTTCGGGTCAAAAATGCCCACAACTTCACAAGATTGTGGATTACTCTTTCCTCAAACTTTTTTTTCCTTTTTTTTTTAATGACAAATGTGCGATCATGATTCAAACTATATGTGTTATTTTAATCGAACTCACTTATTCACTTTCCAGTCGGAATCGCATCCCAACCCCTCAAAAGATGTGTTTGATTATTTTCTAAAAGATGTGTTGGGGTTTTCATTAGTTTACTATTATAAGTTCTTGAAGGTCATATATCTAGTGCAGGTTGTGATTTATGTGATATTACTATTAGTAGGGTCGCGCGAGTTTTTAGCGTAAGTGTTTCTAGGGCTGTAAACGAGACGAGCCGAGCCGAGCCAGGATGGGCTCAAGTTCGAGCTCGAAGCTTATCGAGCCGAGCCGAGCCGGCTCGAAAATTTCTAACGAGCTCAAAACACCGGCTCGAGTTCGGCTCGTGAAAAGCTCGAGCCAGCTCGTGGCTCGTTCGAGCCGGCTCGATTTATTTTTTTTTATTTTATTTTTTCACATTAATTTATATAAAAACACAAAAAATATATATTAGAGTTTTTATCTTTTGTTGGGTACTCCGTACTAAGGGAAACAAAGATCATTATTTTGAATATAAACAATTTACTGTTAAGTTATTTTTTTAAATAAAATACTTAATGTTTATAAAAATAATCCATTTTTATTTTAAGAAAACCTTTTTAAAATCCTAATATAAAAATAATAATAATAGTAGTAGTAATAATAATTATTATTATTATTATACAATATAAATATATATATACACATATATTATATGCACCGAGTCACGAGCCGAGCCAACGAACCGAGCCACGAGCCGAGCTCGAACCGAGCTAACCCTGGCTCGAGTTCGGCTCGCTTAGAATTCGAGCCGAGCCGAGCCGGCTCGTTTAGATTCGAGCTTTTTTCGAGCCGAGCTTTTTTCGAGCTTTTCTCGAGCGAACTTCGAGCGAACTTCGAGCCACGAACTTTTTGTACAGCCCTAAGTGTTTCTTGTGGTAAAACAAACATTATATAGCCATGATATATTGTGAGGCTCCATTTGATAGATCCTTTCACACATTTCTTGAATGATATATGTTTTGTTGCATAGGGAGAGTGAATTTTTGTTTAGGGATCTTTTGGGGACTCCGCACTTGGGGCTATGGCTTTTATTTCAAACACAAGAATCATATCTTGATGTTAGGATTTGAATATTAGGTCATTTTTAACATTTTTAATAGGATTTCTATAGGTTTAAGTAAAGCTATGGTAGGTCTATATTTGGAATACATCATCAATCATCATTCATCAAACACATAATGTCGTTAACATCAGGTGGAATGAGGCAACTTGAAGTGCAACCGGGTCTAGATCAATAAAATAAATGAGATGGTTAACTCTCAAACATTCATTTCCCATGCAATCACCTAGCCATCAATTGATGAAAACCTTATAAATAGCATATAATAGGTTAAAAAACAACATGAAATTTGAAAGGAAAAAAAAGACACATCTTCAACAATATCACATCTTAAAAGATTCAAACGTTACATCTTCACATTGGGATTTAAATTATATAAATACCAGGGTATATAAACACCAGTTATTCACACAAATCAATATCCCTAATTCATAATCAAGGTTATTTATATGCAACAATATAAAAGCAACAAAAAGAACCTAAAAACATATTGGAATACAATGTTAAGCAGTGTTTGGTTGCACTCATCATTCTAGGTGTGGATAGATTATACTGTGACTTTAGCCACTGGCTTTCTTTCTATAAAATATATTGACTTCTTACAAATAACATAAATATGGTGCTGGTTAGTGGAAAGCCGTTGGCTTTTACAAAAGACATGCAGGGTCGAATCCTGTTGAAAATCCTTTTTTATTCATTTTTCTTATACTTTTTTCACTTAAGAATTCATTTTTTTAATTACTAAACCGTAACAGGCGAGACATAATATTTATGTTGTAGGCTCCAAAACAATGACATTGTAGCTTCATACGTTTCTTCTACGTACTTGATTACATTAATATCATCATCGCAACGCGCATAACAAATTCACATGCTGATAAATTAGAAAATTTATGTTTCAACGTTTTAGCGTTATTTTTTACGTATTTGTACGACACGTGATTTTATGTATAGGTTTTGTTTTTTAATACAAAACATTGAAAACGTTGATTATTCACCGTTTATTGCATGTCAAAGAGTGAGTTTATGTAAAGTTAATTCTTATTTTTCACAATTTAGTACGTCATATCTTGCGGATTCGTAATACTATCAATAAGAAATTAAACATAACGTTTAACTTTCTTATGGTTTGGCAACACAAATCAAATACTTTTTACATTTAATTTACGTATATTATCAACAGTCATATCACTATGCATGTTTGCAATAACGAT
The DNA here is from genome assembly GCA_024085815.1 of Flaveria linearis. Lineage (NCBI taxonomy): Eukaryota > Viridiplantae > Streptophyta > Magnoliopsida > Asterales > Asteraceae > Flaveria > Flaveria linearis. The sequence goes on along the minus strand of JABSNV010001114.1, from coordinate 11,488 downwards.
TCAACGTTAGTATTCTGTACAGGTTTATGTATCCATTGCAACGCGGGTAAGAAAACTCGTTGATATTAAGTGATTGACCTTTTAACCGAGGGTCATCAAAAAATTGTTTTTTCCACCGACTTAAATCGAGGGACAAACTTATATTTTCACAGAGAAACGAATTCTTTGCTAAAACAATTTTAATGTAAATAAAACAACAAACATCTCCCATTTGAGGTTAAGTTACAAGTTTCTAAGTTACATATCGGGACAAAAATGATAATAATAAAACTTCAGGGATCAAATCAGAACTACACCGATTCATGGTGCATACATCCTCTACGTAAATCAACGGTGAAGATTTCATCACGTACGATCCAACGGTGTATACCGATTCAACCCCTCTATATAGAAAAAACACCGAAAAAATCTTATAAACCCTCGTCTAGGGTTTTATTCATCGTCGGTGGCTCAGAAATATCAGAGCACACAGGTACTTCCTTTGCAGTTTTGACTTCATTTTGTCAGATTAATTGTGTTTTAGGTGATTTTAATTGTTCATATTTTAGCTTGTGATTTGTATACGTATTTGTTCGTCACTGTATTCGATCAAAGTTGTGTTTGGAGCTTGATGTAGTTCTTGATGATCACGTTTCAATGTTTGATTTAAAGCTTTATGCTCGATCATTTCGCTCTTTCTGTTTCGTTTCTGTTATTTTTTTCTTCTAATTGATTCAATTCGGTGGTAGATATGATTTGGGATTTGACTTAAGCGTGGATTTCGAAGTTAAGATGAGCGAAAACTGATATTAAAAAAACAATTTTTTTTTGTTTCGTTTGTGTTTCGTGCTTAATATTGTGTATAGGGTTTTGATTTATTGAGCTTGAGTGAGTCTTTTAGACTGGTTGAGTTTGTTAAAAGATATTTGAACACCTTAAGAAGTCTCAAGGAGATAGATGGTTTTGTTCTTGTTTATTTGCTAAAATGAATGCAGACCATTTGTTTTCCATACCAAATTAATAGGGTATCAGGGTATAGCTAAAGAAAAACTTTTTACTGCAAGTGTCTTGTTTTGTTTGCCTCCATGTCTTTTTATCTTAACTGGTAGTCTAGAGTTTGGAAGCTTATTCTACTGTCATTTTTTCTGATCTTTAAATGTTTCATAATTGAATATTTCTTTATTAGTTCTTTAATTTTCTGTATTTTAGGTTACAAGATACGACCATGGCTTTCTTCAATAGAGCTGGTAGTATACTGAGGCAGACAGTGAGTAAGCACATCAACCATGAAATGTCAGTGGCAAGTCCATCTCTCTTTCAAATGATAAGATGCATGTCGAGTTCAAAAGTATTTGTGGGAGGTAATTAATAAGAGTTTGATGGGATTATCATGTTGAATTCGGAAGTCTTGTAGATACTTATGTTCAAGATTCTTGTTGTTGCAGGATTGGCTTGGGCTACAGATGATATGAGCTTACGAGAAGCTTTTGGTGCGTATGGGGAAGTCCATGAAGGTATGAATGTCAACATAGTCTAGAACAAGATGCATGTTGAATTTGATTTTCTTAGACCTTAAACATTTGGACTTCTGAACATGTATTTTAATGATTCGTTAATGAGATAAAAGTTTTATAATTATAACCTGCGGTTGAAAGTGGATATGGCCATGTGGCTGCAAATGATCAGAGTTGTTTTTAAGAGTTCGTAATGCGTCAAAGTATCTATGAGAAGTCTTTTTGGTACGTTGGTTAGCAACATAAGTTCTACCTGCTTGAGATAAAACTACATGATGGTGTCAAATAGGGCTTTTGTGCTGTTATTTTATATTTTGGTTTTAAAGTTTCTTGCCAACTTTTGTAAGTACTGGCGGACAATAGTTTTTGTCGCCCTTATAGTTGTTTGATATGAGTGGAGGATTTTCTTTATATAAACATATGTTAGTATCACCTGGTTCCAAATTGAGCTTGCATTTGTGATATATCTCTCATAGCTTCTTATTGTATGCAACAGCTAGGGTGATCATGGATAGGGAAACTGGCAGGTCCAGAGGCTTTGGCTTTGTTACTTTTGCAGACTCTGAAGCTGCTTCTGCTGCAATCCAGGCTATGGATCAAAGGGTTATTTTGCCAATTTCTTACTCTTTTTGGTTGCTTTGTTACTTTTGCAGACTCAACTAATGACCTTAGGTTTTTTTGTCTGTTCTTACAATGGCTAAATAAATAACTTTAACATGAGAAGCTTTTAAAAAGAGACATGTTCTTTTCTTAATCTTGCTTACGATGAATATGTGTTAGAAGAATGAAATTTATGAACAAATTTTGCAGGAGTTGCATGGTCGAATGGTAAGAGTGAACTACGCCAATGATAGACCACAAGGTGGTGGTGGTTTCCGGGGAGGCTATGGTGGTGGAGGAGGTTACGGTGGAGGCGGTGGCTATGGTGGAGGTGGTGGTTACGGCGGAGGTGGTGGTGGTTATGGCGGTGGCGGCGGCGGATATGGTGGTGGTGGCGGTTATGGCGAAAACAGTTATCGCTCTGGTGGTGATGTTGCCGCAAGTGGCAACAATTATGAGAGTGGTGGTTTTGGTGGTGAAAACCAAAGCTTTGCTGTTGGTGGTGGTGACAGCTTTGGTAATGATAATGCTGATTCTGGAAACACTTTTGGTGATGCTGAGGGTCAAGAAGGAAGCTACAGGGACAATGATGAGGCTGATGACTTTGCAAAGAGGGCTTGACCTGAGTTCATTTCAATCGGACTGCTATTTGTAGCTTATTATGGTCTGTTATTTTCAAGTGCTGATTTTCTGGATGTTTGGAAACACTTACATGTAAACTTTTGAATCTTACGGTCTCAATCGGTTAAAACTTCATTCATGCTGGCAAGAACAGTTAGTGTTCTTGGGTTTAATAGGATAAAAAGATTGATTCCTTTGTTTTAGCATTAACATTTTGTCTAAAGATCTTACTTCGCCGTACCAGTTTGTGTTACTACATTATTTGGCTTTAGTGTCACTAAACTGTGTAGTGTGCAAGAAGTGGTAACACTGCTGCTGGTTTACTGCTACGACTATGTACCTGGTCTTGATGTTGGTCAGTAAGCTTGATGAATTATGTGTTCTGCGCCTGAGGGGTGCGTCAAGGCCATTAAGTTGCATAAGTAAGACTCTTGTATGTGATGGTGTGTTTACGCCCTGGAGGGTCTTGCACTTTTAAAACATAGCTATTCCTGGGATAGTGATGTGGTTTTACAGATATGATAGTTATTAATTTCGCCTGAAAATAGAAGTTGTGTGACATAATGGCTGCATAAATATACATAAGTTGTCGGTTTAAAATCTTGTAGTATGTGACACTTCTGTCGTAGTCTTTTGTATAGCCTTTGCTCGTGTATTATCAATAAAACACACATCTGGTGGTTACTTTCAGTTAATATGTGAACATGACCCTCTGCTTATCAAAAATGTAAGTGAACATGACTAGCATACTCCGTCTATAAGGTTTCATAAACAAGGCATAAAGTTTAAACAATTTTAAAAGCCAAACTTATTTAAACACGTGCAAACGGAGAGATCAATATCAAAGATGATATTTTTATTGATAGTGATTCAAACACCTTACTGGTTATTAAGATCACCAGAACAATCATTGTTTCTAGCCAGTAGCCTGGTTCGTAAGGTAGATTATGGTAGGTGTTGTGTAACACTGGCAACTTATATAAAAAGCTAAGCGCACGGATGATGGGTTGATATCCGCATGTTTTCATGACATAAGTAGAAAAGTTGGTGGGACTGGGGACATACGTGCAAGGTTTATATGATTTTTAGCGGCATTACATCGATATTATACAGAGCATGAAGGTATCAAAGAAGCTAAGGAATAATGGTCAAATATTGTCCTAAATCACCTAACAACTCATCTCAAGTAGCATTCACTACTATGAAGAACCTGAGTTGTGATGTCAGTTGTGTTCATGTCTTCTCCCCTTTTGCTTGGTTGATAACATTTATGTATTGTTTTTCATCTTTTTAGACTACGGGTCAACTTTTAACAGTATAATAAAGCATTGGCAGCCCTATTGTGCTTGTTTTTAATGTATGTTTTTGTGACAAAGAATGGCACTAGGGAAGGAGACTAGAAGTGCCAAGTTTACCAGGTTTCTACCATTTTTTATGATGTTATCATGTTTTCTAACATGAACTGCACGCAATTTTCTTTATTTTATCACCTAAACTTATATTACACGAGCCTAACTCGACAAGCTGGAATGCAGTTTTCACTATGACCTCTCTGAATGTCATCTTATTAGGGTAACGAGGGATATGTAAGCCAAAGCTGATACATGACCCCAATATTGTACAACTCCTAGCTATCTACATAATTAGTTACTAGCATGACTATAACGGTATAGCATGACTATAGAGGTATATCACACCCTAAAAAATAACTAGTTTCATGATTTCTACGCAGTCTATGACTAATTTCAACTTGAATCATAGCCAAAAACCTGCATAGCAATGCCAGCTAAAACCCATGCTCAAAGTTGTAGCTTGAAAACAAAAGCACATGCTTACTAGCTGTGGGTCATGAAGAAAAATATTATTATCATCCATTTATATATACTGTTTGCTAACAAAATTATGAAATCTTTTCAATTTCCAAACCTTATTCGGCAAACAAAGCCCTTTGTGCATTTAAAACTGCAGGAGACCCTTGTCTTGCTTTCTCCACTATATGTTTTATCAACAACTTCTCCATCTTCTCTTCATCAAAATCCAGATCATATCCACCTGTGCCATTGCCATTTTGTGGCGTTCCATCATCATCTAATTCGTCAAACTTTGCAAATTCGTCACAAGCCTCATTATATGCATCTAAAGCTTCACCAGATAGATTCAAAACAACGGGCTCAGCCACATGGTTCTCGTCTCCTGCATCACTGCTTGAGAAATCTTTCCAAGATTTTTCCTTTCGGGTTTCAATTTCCGCTTCCAATTCTCTGATTCGTTCTTCAAGTTGGGATTGAAGGACCTCGTGTAACCGTAAGCTCAATTCTCTTGGAGAAACCGCATAGTTTGGAGAATGAGTTGTGATGTCATCTACCATGTCAGCCCTTAGCTCACCCTGCGCTACACCTGGCTCAAAGTCTGGGTCAAGCTGCATGCGGCGTGTAGATTAATAAACCACATTGGCCCAAATATTGTTATACAAAAAACTAGTAAGATAAGTGATTAAATGTACAAATATAGGTATGTGAAATGGTTACCTCAGCAAGATTGGAAATCTTTCTTTCTAAGGTAGATGAAGTCATATTAAGTTCAAGCATCTCAAGTTCAGCTTCAAGCTCTGTTTCAATTCTACTAAAAGCATCGTCTTTCGCCTTAATAAAAAAAGAATCTTTGTTATTATTCTCATCAGAAACAGAATGAGGTGATTCACAATCGAAAGAAGTATGTGATTTATGATCTTCGATTGTAAGCTCTTGCATAACTAATGAATCTCTCAACTCAATCTCCTCTTCAAGATCCTGAACCAAATTCTCTTTTTGCTTCAACAATCGATTCAGTCTTTCAACCTCTCGACTATTTTCCATGAAAGCATATAACATACCAAAAGAAATCCCGAGACAAACAAGTAGTGTTGCATCTACAGAACTGTTTTTTTCTTCTGAATATGATTGGTCTTTCTTTTCATCAGTATGGTGTTGCACAATATAAGAATCCACACTTGCCCTGTTAATCACATTACTGCCATCAGTCACCAAAAACGGCCTCACAGTCTGCATAGAAAGTGAAGCAAACGAACTTGACGTGTAATCTTTCATATCAACATGAGCCATAAGACATTGTTCTAATGAGCTTTGCGGTCTAATCACTCGCCTAGTCATAATTCTACTTCTAAAAGACATTCTACTTCTAGGTGTCAAAGGTTCATGCAGTAAATCACCCCTTTCAACACTCTCTAAACTTCTATCACTACCCTCATAACCGCCATCAAACTCGTTAGCAGAAGCCACTTTTGCACCAAAAACGACTTCAGAAACCTCATTTCTAACTTCAGAATCATTGTTATTCAAACTTCTTCTCTTTGACATGTGGAAGGGCCACTTCTTATCATATGGCTGCTTTGGTGAGTCGGGTTTCTCACTAAACGAACCCTGAATCGATGATTCTGATGTTATCCGGTCACCCGCCTGCTGAAACTTTTTGAAATGCTGAGCTATATGACCAGCACCCGCGGCGATAGCAACCATCCATTTATCCATTTTCTCACCCTTCCACAGGAAAACACTAATCTAACCAATGTTCACAACCACAACACAATGCTCAATCAAATCAAAGATTAAAAACCCCATCAAACCAAAGAATTCCCTAATCGAAACCCTAATTGTGCTACTTTTGGCAGACCCTCAATCGAACACAAGTTGGCTCCAACAATGAAATTTTTTCAGATTTTAATTAGAATATCAATGAACCCATATGCAGATTGTTAAGTTTCTTGTTGTAGAACAATCTTTAACCTTTTCTCATTAAATAAAAAAGGGAGCTTTGAAATGCTCAATAACGATATAATAAATGAAGAACGTGCATCTAACCTCGTATAAATGGGTTGGTAGGGTTAAATTGTTGGTGAATACTTAACGAAAGCGACCTGATGAATGTGAAGAACACCATTAATGCTGGCGATTGAAAAGTATTCAAAAGAATCTGTATGGTTGAAGAAGACTGTTAAAAAGGGGTTTAAAAGGGGTATGTTTAATCCATTAATCACTCTGCTACTATAAAGATTAGACAATTGCCAATGCTATAAATAGTTGGTGAGTGAATTTTGGTGAGAAATTTGGAGATTCTTGATAATCTCCAAATCGCTCTGCGATTTTTCTAGGGTTTTCAAATGGGCATTTTGACTTTAAAAAGTCCACTATAGTAACATTTATTTCAATTTTGATAAGAAATCTTTGTTATTGTAATTCTTCTATTGTGTGTTTATATAATAAAACTGATTGTAATACTGAAATAATTTTCTTAATACTTTAAGACAATATAAAGAATGAAACCATCTAAGGCTGTGTTTGATTTCGATTGATCGGGCTGACCCCGCTGACCGGCCGACTCGGTCAGCGGGTTAGCCCGTTTTGTTTTGTAGAAATGGTGCTGCTGATCGAGTTACCTGGACTGATTATCCTTTGTTTGTGGTTGACCCGGTCCTTGTTTTTGAAGGTGCTGACCGAGTCAAGTTATGACTGACCCGACCCTACTTGCAAACAACCCCTAAATCTTCTAATCATCACATTCATCCTTATTAACTTTTTATTGCTTCTCTTTCCTATTTAATCATTACTTTAATTACTAATAATATTTTTATTTTTTATTAAATAGTTTTTTAATGAATTAAAAAAATATCATTTTACTCATGTTATCTCTAAAGAAATACTTTTTTATAAAATAAGAAAATTTTCTAAATATAAAACTCTTTTAACAATACAAAACATATAAAATTGATGTTTTCTAAAAAGTGAAATTTCTATAAACAAAAAAATTAAATTAAGGAGTTAATAAAAAGGTTTTTTTAAAAAATGTATTTTTTAAATGTTCTTTTTGAAAAAAAAATTATTTTATTTATACTAAGAAAGATTTCAATCATATGTTATATTATACTATCATTTTATCATTAGTAATTTTAATTTTATTTAATAATTTATTTATTTAACTCATGTAATATACGAATTATTAAAACGAGTACGAAATATGATTATCCATTATACAGGGGGACAAAAGGAAAATGCACATGGCTTTGATTGTGTAGTATGCAACCCATAATTGTCATAACAACTACCCCCATCATGTCAACAGACCTTTACCTAATCACCACCAAGTTACAGAAAAAAAACAAAGAAGCAACAATCAACACTCTTTTCTCTTGAACATTTTGGAAAAAAAAATGTTCAACAAATGAACTATTTATATTCAAAAAACAAACCATTCAAAAGAGGTCAATTATTAAGAAACTAACAGCATCATACCTACCTGGGTTCTCTTTCTTAAATTATTGTTTAGAGCGGCTTTGAAAATAGTCTTATTATCTAATTATATATTCATCTTGAAGGCCGGATTTGAGCCGTTAATCTTACAAATAAAAAAGATGCACATCACCCATCAAGATGTCTCTTGAAAACTTTTCAAGAAAGTCTTGGACTTGTGATAATTAAGATTTGAAAAGATTGAGTCTTGCTACCTACACTTCCTCAAGGAATGGAACCGTATGTATAAATATGTATGTATGTTTCCACTTTATCATTATCAATTTTCAATAATCGTTATTCATTTTGTGTTATATACTTGTGATTTGCTTTGCAAGGATCATCCCTTTGATCCTATGGTTCTCGTTATTGTTACGATTGAGAGAGAGAGAGAGAGAGAGAGAGAGAGAGAGAGAGATTAGATTACCACTGCCAACAAATACTATCAAGAAGATTTCCGCTACAAACAAAATTAGAAAGTTGTTACTTTTTTATTTTTGTTTAGAGTTATTTGAAGAATACACAACATTTGGTTTCTACAAAGGGACCACCACAAACACTCCTAGGTGAAGATTAAGAAGAACATACCATGAGCGATTAAACAATCACAAAGAAAGGGAATAACTCGGTGCAAATTTTTGGGAACATGATAGATCAAGAATGGACCAATTATTAAATAGATTTCAACAGGCAAATATCATATTGATTCAAGAATGAAGAAGAATGATAACAACAAGAATACATGGAACAACAAAGAAAAACATGGAAACACCAAAGATGTTATTCTATCAAGGATCGGGACACATAATTTACAAACTATCACATCAAAGAAAAAGATGAATATTTGCTTTAACGAGAGAAATGATAAATGTTTGTACTTATATACAAGACATGGAATAGACTTCCAAACCCTTAATTGTGTTTTACTCGAGACTCAACCGAAAAACCAAGACATGGAAGTGATAAATAGATCAGACACTACCAACAAGTAAGAAAAGAAAGACTTATAAGTTATACTTGCATTCATATTTTGAAAGATTAAAACTCGAGTGAATTGTCCTTTTCTTTCCTGTAGTTTGGCCACATTTGTTATTTTTATCTAAAAATGGTTTTTCTTACATTTGGCTCTACAAGTTTTGAAAAAAGTTGTCGATTCATCCAAACATATTAGCTTAATTGTTTTAAAATGTTAACTATATTCGTTTAAAGGGTACTTATGTAAAATTTTATATGAAAACGAAATCCAAATTTATGTTTACGTGCTGCTGATAACTTTTTTTACTATGAAATTCATGTTTTTTTAAATGAAAATGACAACTTTTTTAAATCTTGAGGAGCCAAATGTAAGAAGAAATCTTTTTAAAAGAAAACAAATATGAACAAAAACATGAAAATTTACGTACAATTCACTCCTAAAACTCATTATTCCTGGTTCACATAAAATTAATTCCATTGATGCTTGCATCCGTGTACTCTGATTATTACAAGATCATGTCTTTGTAATAGAATACAAAGATAAATTGAGGAAGAAATCTCATGACTTAGTAGCATGGTTCTTGAGAAGTCTTTCAAGGTGAAGACAGAACAAAAACATGACGAACAACATATCCACGTTTAAAGAGCCAATGCAAGCAAAAACTCCACTTCGAATCCAGAAAAAAAATGAGAATTTGATATTACAAGAACATTCTCATCTATCCAGCAGGGCTGTAAACTAATCGAACCGAACGGAACCGAACCGAATCGAGGCTTTTTCATGTTTATTCATTAAGAATTGAAAGTGTTCACTGACGATTCACGACTCATGAGCACTTACTGAACTAAAATTCTTGTTCGTGTTCGTTCATTAAAAAATTGAACTTGTTCACGACCGATTCAAGATCATAAGACTGGACAATTAACGAACACAAACGATCATATACCATTTAAAGTTAAGCATTTGACATGATAACCATATACGTGAATACGAACAAACATAATACTGAACACAAATATAAACTACGTTGATTTAAAAAATAAAATTCCAAAAAGTATATAAATTTATATAGATTAATTAAAAATAAAAGTCATAAAATACATAAACTAATATTCAATAAATAAAAATAAACAATATAAACAAACAAACATAAACAAATGTAAACGAATATAAACTAACACCTTACCGAAACATGAATAAACAGATGTTGATCTTCATTGAAACAAACAAAATTATATTCATGTTAGCTCATTAATTAAAGAAATAAATATAAACGAATTTCCCATCTACCGTAATTATATAAGTAAAAAAAAATCTACAGTTACGTAATACTATTTTTGTTCTCGTTTTCCCCCATTTTGTACTGTTACCAGTTCAACACCCCATATCAGGTGATCGAAGGTTCAAAACCTAGCTTGGTCGTTCACCGGCGATAACACAAGCCATGGCGTCGCCGGAGAAGCGGTGCCTATACGAAGTCCTCGGCCTCCACCGCGACTGCACCGCCGACGAGATCCGATCGGCTTACCGCAAGCTCGCACTCCAACGCCACCCCGACAAGCTCATCAAGTCCGGCGTGTCCGAAGCCGAAGCCACCGCCTCCTTCCAAGAGCTCGTAAACGCCTACGAAGTCCTCTCCGACCCCCGCGAACGCCAATGGTACGACTCTCACCGTTCCCAAATCCTCTTCTCCGGCACAAACCCTAACAACTCGTCATCTGGATCCCCCGTTGTTCCAGATCTCTTCAGTTTCTTCTCAAATTCGGTGTATTCTGGATTCTCTGATAAAGGTAAGGGGTTTTATAAGGTTTACGGTGATGTGTTTGATAGGATTTATGGAAATGAGTTGAATTACGTGAGGATGTTAGGGTTAGGGGATGTGGTTAAAGAGGCACCTGTGATGGGAATTTGGAGAGTCCGTACGCTCAGGTAAATGCTTTTTATGGGTACTGGTTAGGGTTTGTGACTGTGATGGATTTGTATGGGCGGATCAGTATGACGCGATGGCGGGGTGAATCGGAAGTCGAGGCGGTTGATGGAGGAGGAGAATAAGAAGATTAGGAAGAAGCGAGGAGGGAGTATATTGAGACGGTTAGGGGGTTGGCGGAGTTCGTGAAGAAGAGGGATAGGAGGGTGATTGATATGCAGGTGAAGAGGAATGAGGAGATGGAGAGGGAGGAGGGAGGAGGAGCGGGCGAAGAGAGGGAGATGGAGAGGGAGAAGGCTGAGAGGGCGAGGGCGTATGAGGAGCCGGAGTGGGCGAGGGTGGAGAGGATGGGGCGGATGAGTGGTGGTTGTAGGAGGAGGAGGATTGAGGAGGAATGAGTTGTATTGTGTGGCGTGTGGGAAGAAGTTTAAGAGTGATAAGCAGTGAAGAATCATGAGCAGTCGAAGAAGCTAAGGATAAAGTGCGAAGTTGAGGGAGGCTTTTGAGAAGAAGATCAAGAAAATGAAGATGATGGTGATGAGGAAGATGATGATGTTGGTGATGTGGATGGGTTTGTGTCGGCTGATGA
>JABSNV010000461.1:52500-61414 GCA_024085815.1 Flaveria linearis | reverse complement strand
CAACCCATTTACTTATAAATTGGTCGTCATGGGTTATACTTTATTTCACACGGGTCAGAGGGTTTGATTTAAATTTACCTTGGCAAAATGGTCAAAAAAATTTGAAGGATAGGCAGACATACCCAATAATCTTGAATAGTTTTGTCCTAAACGTCCTATATGTTACTGGTAATTGGATAGGTCTGTTAATGGGTTAAACAGGTGATTATTAGTGCAGGTCAAAATAGGTTTTATGGGAGTGCAGTTCTGGGCAACCCACAAGCACTTTCTTTTCTTTTCGTTTTATAAATAATTAAAGTGTTAACTATGAATATAAAAACTATATTGTTACAATATAATCTAGTTCTCTTTTGTAAGATCATTTAGAAGGTTTACTGGGAGTACAGTTCTGGCAACTTTCGACCTGTTTAATCGGTTTTGACCCATTTTCAATTTAGCTATCTTCTACTCTAAGGAATCCATTAGAAAAAAGAAAAACCCATATCAACTCATTTACATATTAATTGGTCAAAATTGCCACCACTAATCATATATTTGTCTTCTTTTTAATCTTGTAAACTTGATGGGCTTTTATCCAATGTAATAAGTATGATTGAGATGTCCTTTAATTTTAAAATGAGCATAATTGTCAAATCAAATTTTGGGGAGATATAAAATAAGCTATAATTAATATTAAAAAAAAATGCATGGAGTTGTGGCCCTAACCTTCCCATGGGCATCTCTCATAAATAGATGTTTTAAAACAATAAAATGTTGGTGAAAGGTTTTTGGTATCTAATAGCCCATATATGATACTCTTATCAGGTAGGCAACTAAATTACAGTCATAGATTGGCTAAACGTGTACATGTATAACAAGATTATATTAAATTAAGATGCACACTACCATTGAGTTGGCTTTAAGCTGAACCATTTAGTTTCACCTTGAGATTATAATTATGTTGATGGCTTTGTTAGGTTTTTGAGGTACCATGAAGATATAATATGCTTGTTTGCTGTTTTCATAAAAAAATATGCAAACACGATGTTATTCATCAAACTATCTCTGCTGATATTGCACTTCAAAATGATGTATGGTCAATAATTGCTCATATTTTAGTAGTTTTCAAAAGGTGTATTCAATCCTTTTATGAGAGTGAGGCGATATTAACAGAGTATATATTTCATAAAATGCATTCAACTGTTACGGTGAGTAAAGTCCTCCGTGTTTTTTAAGTGGGAAAACTAGTATTGAAATATTAATTTGAGTCTCACAAACACTTTTAGTCACTCTTTTGAACTTTATACATAACTAGTTTGCTATATCTGATTAAGAAAACTATTTTTCTTACAGATTTTAATAAATGATTTGGGAGATATTTATATTTTTGGATGCACTTTAGATGACCTTTCGATCCCTTTGGGCATTCTATCCATATGGCCCTCCTTTGTGGTTAAATCTTTTAGCTTAATCCATTTGACCTTTGATTGAAACCTAACCAAAATTGCTGACTCTAGAAATATATACAACGCAACCTTAAGAGTTTAGACGAGTGAAGGAGTTTTTATATGTTGTGTTGTAAGCAGAGTGTTGACATACAACTTGGGCTTGCGATTGATAGTACCAAAGCCACACTTGCAGTGAAACGAAGGCTTGCTTGTGAGATGGTCAAATATTGGCAGCAGGTATTTAGTTGTTGTTGATATTTTCTTTCACTAATAATGTAGAATATATTGATTTTAATGCTAGCATATAAGATTTCGTGCTATATGTTCTATGACTTGCATGAAAATGCATATGACACATCACCTGTAGTTTGACCTAGAGTTTCAGAAACAATTCTTCTAGAAGTTTCTGCTTTTACATAGAAAAGGTTAATCATATCAGTAATTATATCTTAAAAAGCAATGATAGTGGCCACCACCACCGACTTTTGCTTTTATAAATATGTTTGGCGATAAAGTGTACACAATTCTGGGTTAAACTACTTATGCAGCAATACAAGAGGTACTGTGTTCGATTCCCAACATCCAAACTTTTTTTTTGTGCTTACCGTCTCAGGCTCAATTCTGGGTTAAAGCCCAATTCATTAATATTTTATATAACACTCTTATCAATGGGACATACTGGGTATGTTTGTTTGTTTGTATAACACTCTTATCAATATCACTTATTTATATAACAGCCTCTTATTAGTATGACATTAGCTTCATCAGTGATATTGACATATTGTGAAAACAAGATGTCATAATTAATAACCAAACGTTTATAAACTGTTTCTAAAACGACATAAACCATTTATATTAGTTATTTTACCTAAAAAAAGTAAATGAAATAACACAAGTGATATTGTCAGAATGGTAATAATACATGGAACTTAATTTTTTTCATGTTTATTATTTTATACATTTTGAGTTGCTCTAAGTTTCGTCGTAAATTTTGCTTAGAGTCTCCTCAAATATAATATGTATTCATTCGGCAGTATATATTCGAATTGCTTTATGTTCCGATGTAATTTAGTTCGGAAAACAAGTCATGTTGATTGTAGTCAGTATTTTATCACGTCGCGTACGCCATCGCAACGCATTGCGGGTAAAAGAACTAGTTTTACACATTATGTTCTTTCAATCTTGTATTGTTTAGGCTATTGATGTTAACTATGTTATATGATTGGAGTGAGATAGAGGCAAAAATAGTTGTTTATATGTTATTTTGTGACTATCTATGTAGGCCCAAGATAATATAACAAACCTTCCACTAGCAAATGGATGGGGTGAGAAGCACCAGTTTTATGTCAAGTGGAAATACATCGAAGCCAAGGTACCTTTTATTTGTGTTATAATTGTGCTAACAACTTGAACCCAAAAAGGCTGCATGGTAACTAAATATAATGTATTAAAATTTCATTCAGTTGATTCAATCGAAAGTTATGATCTTTATTGTGATATGATTGATATCTAGTATAGGTGACAGTTTTAACCCTTCACTAATGAATGGGCCGATTTGAATTATGTTGTCAAATAGGCAAAATTTAAACATATTACCTGAAAAGGAAATGTTTGCTGGACAACCCCATTTGCAGGACAACCCAAGCCGACAAGACCCATACAACTTAAAAACTGCTCATTATGACCCAAACCCAGTTTTAACCATTGCCGAACCCGTCTTAGCTATCCATTTTGCCACCTCTAGTGATAACATAGTTGTCGAAGGCGCAAAGGGTGAGCCTTGGGCCTAGGCGCATGGAACTTAATAAGCGAGGCGTCTAGTATAAAAATATCATTTTAGGGGTTTTAGCCATGTTTCTGGCTTGTTTCGGGCTAGTTTAGGTTGATTACAAGCTTATTTTGGCCTAGTGTAAATTTTGCAGACCTGTTCAGACGATTTTGGCCGGAGCTTGGCCTGAAAATGCGTATGGGCTCCTGAAATGGGGATTTTGAAGCGAGGCGACAAGGCTGCGCCTGAGGGCCTAGGCGCGTGCCTTTTGGGCTTTTGACAACAGAGAGTGATAAGCATATAAAGACACCATAATACACTAACAATACTTCATGCGTTGGAGCATAGATGCCTGTCATGTCCAACTTGCTGCAAATACTATTAGTTTTGGCATTGGCTTCATCAAATTCAATATTTTTTTGTTATGGATCATAGTAACTCAGCTAATGAGTATTTTGTTCGTAAAATGTGTAGGCAGCAGCGTATTATTATCATGGATTGATTCTTGATGAAGGTAACACAGAAAAATCACATGGAATGGCGGTATCTGCTTTGCAAGCTGCAGATGAGTATCTGAAAGAAAGCAAAAGAGCATGTGAAGCTTTCAATGCAGCAGTTCCTATTTCAAGGTTTTATTTCTTCTTAATCTCTGAGGTTATTCAATGTTAATTCTATTCGGACTTGCATATAAAATGTGCATGTAGGCAGTAGCAGATATTATTATAATAAGTGGAAAATGGTTCTTTCATTCTTCGAGTATAGGAATCTGGAAGTGTTATACTTCACAGAACAGCACCAAGGGATTAGTGGTGGCAAAAAGGCATGTTAGGTAACCTGTCAAAACAGGATTGTTATCATCATTATCTTTTTGGTACATGTGGGGTCGGGTTGAGTTGACCTAAATTGGTGTTCGTACACAACTAAATTGATCATAAATTATTAGTATACATTTATATTATTTCAATGGTAACCTAACTTTTTAAACAAAATAATTTGGAAGTGTTCTGCATTAGAAATACACTTCATGTAACTTTTGACTCATTTTCTTGTAAGTGATTTTTATTCAATTTTACCCTTTTTCTGTTAGAGGTAATACATTACTCATATCCATTTATAACTAAATGGCTTGAAATTGCCGCATCTTAGATATTAGTTTTGCTCAAATCCTATTTTGTAGTTCTAATTCAGCAAAAAAAATGTTATTTTACAAATTATAATTATATCACAATTGCCAGACTTCATCATTGGTACCAGAATGATGTGTGCTTGTTGTATGTTTTGTTGATGTTAATTTGTAGTGTTTGTCAAGGTCAATTATGTATGTCCTCTTGGAAAAGTAGAATTACATAATATTGTGATTTTCTTCATTCTATTATTGTTCATTATTTATAAAGTCTAGGGATACTACAAACTAAATAATTAAGCATTATTTCCAACTTTATTTTCCATTTTCATGCAGAATTCCATCTCTCTGGGGAACTATGAAGTATCTCTCCGAAAAAATCCCGAAAGACACTTCCAGCAAGGTGCGCATCAACCGGGATTTATACACTTATGAAAAGTAAGTCTTGTGTTGGATGTTTTACATGTTTTTCTAATACACACACATATACACATACAAAACAACAACAATAATACCTAGTAAATCCCAACCATAGCAAAAGGGGGATGGGATGCAGGTAAACCTTATTTGTTGCTTTCAAAGAGACTACTCTCGACTTTAAAACAAATAATAGACGAACAAACAATACTAGAAGTATAGAACATAGAAAGCTACTAATAACAAAAAGAAACAGTGAAAGAATAAGTAGTAACTAGATTTAACATCACAACACAACCTGAAAAAAGATATATATGTGCCCTCTCCTAAACTTCCTTAACCTTAATACTATGTCTTCACGAACTCCTAATTTGGACCATGTCATTTAAGAGGTGCAACTGTAGCAAATTATGTCTAATCCGCTCATCCCAAGTCAATTAAGAGCCGCCTATACTCCTCTTCTCTTCCAAAGTGATGGTTTCACTCTATCTGGCATCATCAATGTCTTCCTCCTCTTCAAATGCTCAAATCATCTTAATCTCCCCTCTCTTATCTTATTCATTATACTAGTTACTCTGAACCTATCTTTAAACACCTCATTTCTTATTCCAGTCTAAACTTGTGTGCCAACACATCCACCCAAGGTTTAAAAGTACGGAATCGAGCCTCGAGGTGTTTTCCCTTCGCCTCATGAGGCGTAAGCCTCGAGGCGTTTTCCCTTCGCCTCATGAGGCGTAAGCCTCGAGGCGAACCGAGGCGGAATTAAAAAATAAATATAAAGATTATATATCTTGTAAAAAATAAAATACAGACTAATTTCATCATCAGATTCATCAAAACATCAAAAACACACGTTAAAAAAAGATGGAATGTTTGAAAATGACACAGAGTCTAAATCATCGAAAACAAACATTAAAACCTCCTGAGGCGCACCTAAGGCGCAGGTTTTCTTTTACCGCCTCAGCTCTATGAGGCGCACGTACTAAATAACCCCTGAGGCGCCGCCTCATGTTCGTTTTTTGGGCACCTCGCCTCGAGGCGCACGCCTCAACCGATTTTAAAACCATGCATCAACCGTAGCATCATCATCTTTGCTGCCTCCACCTTACGTGCATGTGGCTTCTTAATAGTTCAGCAGTCTGTATCATATAACAATCGAACTACAACCTCATATAAGTTCCCCTTTTACCTAATTAGGAAGTTCTTGTCACACGGTATCCTGTATCTTGATTCCACTTACACCAATCAGCCTGCACTCGTATACACACGCGCGCGCACAAACACACACACACATATACACGCATGCGTATATCAAAATGCATCTCTTTATGTATACAAGACAATATGGTGTAATACACATTTTACCTCGTGTTACAACCGTCGAGTGCAAAATCGAATTCAAAGGATGATTTCTAACCTTTGTGGGTCGATTGTTTCCCACCTTTTAATATATACAAATATTTATGTGTTTTGATAGTTTTATAAGATGAAATATTATATATGTTTTAAACATGAAGGTGGAGTCTATATATAAAGTCAAAAAATAATCAATTCTTTCATATTGCATGGGCTGCTTCCAACATTTAGAGGTGGCACTTTGGACCCGTAAGTTTGGGTTGTGTTTTGTTTGAAGGATTACATGGGCTAAATCAAATAACATAGCAAACATACGCAGCAAAAATCTCATTCAAACAGTGGGAGGGTGTGTTGAGGGCGAATGTTGTGTCTATCCCATGAAATAAAGAGGTTGCTCCCAGAGTGGTTAGGTTGACATATCTCATTTTTCTAGTCTTATTAAGTCATTCATATACATGTTAATTTATAACAAAGGGGTTGGGGGTCGACACAACCCGACTTGTAGATATGTACAAAAACGAGTCGTTTTGTCAAATACACTCATGTTGCCACATCTGCTAATCGTATAAAATGAACATATAATCTTTTTTCTTTGTAGTCTAACATATTACTAATCTAATTTAAAATTGAGTGTAGAATCATGGAAACAGCGCCAACGTTGCCTGATTTTGCTTTGGCCCTGAAGCCAGATGAGTATCAACTCCCTGATGTCGATTCGTCATGGAACCATGAAAATGTCAACAAAATGCAAAGCGGAAACAACAAAGCTTAAGAACAAATACTACATCATGTGGTTATGATGCTGTGAAGCTTAACAGCCAAAACCTCATTGCATTGTCATTTTTTAAGAATCATCTTGTTGTGGAGTTTGTTCAAAAGCTGTTCATAATAACAATGTATGTATACTACATATACACCAAGTGATTAATATGAAATATTAAATTTGTGCAGTATTGAGATGTTTGTTTAAGGCCAAGACCTTATGTTTCTAGATGCGTCAAAATAATATATACAGACGAAAAGGTTATCTTGATAAGTCAATATTTTGATAAATTTAAGAATTTTTATTTATACACGTGTATCCTCTACATACACAATGTATCATCTACATATACATAGACACACATTCACATACACAGGCATTGTATTTTGGTGTTTTTGAATTGAAAGTTGTTTGCTGAATAAACCTCAACTAATACTTTTTAAGAGTATTATCACCAAATTAGTTGAGTCGTTGGCCATATCAGCAGCTTCCCGAAATTGAACTTTAAGGTGACCAACTTTAAAGTGGGCTCAAACTCGATTCCATTTTGTTTTCCAAAAGAATTAGTTAAATGGGTTGTTTTCCTAACTTAAAAATTAGAAAATGTTGTCAAAATATTGTTTTATATTTAGAATATTTAATTGTTACAAGGTACTGGTTGACTTTTTCTTTAAGAAATCCTAGTTGTCAAAATGTTGCTTTTACATACAAAAAAACCTAAATCAAACATTTGTAAATGAACTCTATTTTTTCATTCTTTAAAAACTCCAGACTTTAGCAACTAAAAAATTGTAGATAAAAGAAACTAGATATCTCTTCACGATTAATGTTTTACGTTAAGTTGTATTTCCATCGGATATCATCTAAGATATGACATACGAGTCTATGGGGTTTCATAGGCTCATCATGGCAGCGTCAATGACGTGACACCATTCATGGCTTTGTGACTAGACTACGATATCTTTATTTTATTTGTTATATGACAATGTTTTAAAAACGGAGTAGATAGTGAATCGGGCGCCTTAGAGGTTCATTTGTTAAACTGGTCGGATAGTTTGAATCGGATTTAATAATTGAATGATGTCATGTTTAAGAAAATAATATTATTTATATACACTTAGTTGAAAATAAAATATGAAAACACAATATAATTTCGGGTGGATTTATACTTTTTAAATGACATGAACACCTACATAACTAAAATATGTCATTAATTACTAAGTTATTTAAAAAAAATTCTGAAATTAAAAAATTAAAAAGTTTAAATTCCGATCCGACCACCCGGTCCGGTGGACCGGTTCACCAGTAGAGCAGTAACCGGCTGGTTCAAATAAGTACAGTCCAAATACAAATAACCAGACCTGGTTCCTCCTATTCGATTTTGAAACAACAGTATTATCTATGCATTTAGACAAACATTTCATTGTATCTATTAGGAGATGTATGGATCAATTGTAGAATATTATTTATATAGTGGATTGAGAGTATACGTTAGTGCCTCATCCGATGGTTAGTTATTATATTATCTATCTTGCTTATTGGGTATTTTCATAAATTTTCTTATGCTATCCATCCAAAATATGTTAATCTGAGATCTATTAACAAGTGCAACCTTTAATAGGAAATACGTAATTTGTGAATTAATATTTGGTATAACATTAAAAATTGATAATCTGATATGTTATACTTCTAATCTGGTGTTATTGGTGTATATTCATTTAGTAAATCAACAAGCTAACAAGTGGACAAAGAGGATGTTTATTAATTATTTTAGGACTTTAAATATTGAGTAGTTTTAGATTTATAGTGGTTTATTTAGTAAAATATCAAATAGATAAATATGAATTTATTAAAATCATTTTAAATCAATTGTAGTGGGTTTAAAGTCCTTTTTAGTTAATTATGAGAACAAATGAATTTATTCATCTCTTTTTTAAAAATGAGTTTAAAGCTCCATTTTAACTAGGGTGTAGCGACTTCAACGCCTTAATTGTTTCCACATCAGCAACATTAGAGCCCCCTAGGAGCACCACTAGTCTAGTATAAAAATCTAGACTTTG